>APFE030720760.1:0-32333 GCA_000404065.3 Pinus taeda | reverse complement strand
CTATTCTTGATATTAATAAAGCTATTCAAGTTTTCCTCCACATTCTTGTATGTTTGATGATATATGCATTTGTGTAGCCAATACATATCTAGTCCTGTATTGCTTATGACTGTAGATCTTTGTTCTTCGATAGTATTATGCTACTTTGATTCCACAGGTGCTCTTTGAATCTGGGTAGACCAAAGAGGAGTAGCAAAGATCTGTCAGAAGGGAGAAGAACTAAACAAGGAGCCAAGTGCAAGACTAAGGTTGGTGTCCTTTGTTCTCCTCTTATCTACTTCTCATAAAGGAAAGCGAAAATAGTTTTAGTTTGTTTATTTCTAAGATAGCTACCAGTCTTAGTGGGACTAGCAGCTCTGAGTGGACACTAGATTTCCTGATAATAATGGTGTAGCGAGGAGCAATAAGGCTCCAACATATCGATACAGATGAGTAGGTCGCGGACATTTTGATGAAGCCCTTGGGAAAGGTCAAATTCTTGACTTTCCGAGAACGACTTGATGTCGTTGAGAGACCCTCTTATGAGGGTCGTGTATGATGCATACATTGAGCTCTAGGAGCTCCAGGGGGCTTGGGGTACTTCTTGGAGCAACATGCGACCACGGGGAAACTCACCCTCCCCTAGTGGTGCGCTATGTACAGGGTGAAAGGTTCAACCTTCCCCTATGATACCCCGTGGCAACTTTGGGACAGGATGATTAGTTCTCCTGTCGAGGTATCATACCCATGCAGTATGGGACTCATGGGAAGTACCTCTCATCTGATCAATGAGTAGGGAAATGGGGTTAGGGACCATTAGTAGTACTAACGATGGACGCATCGTTGTATCTACCATACTCCCTATGCTAGGATGACCTGCATTGATCTGGGATCAATGATACTGATCTAGGATCAGTGAGAGTAGTATGACACACTCTGACACTGACTTCGGGTCAGTGGAGGATGGTATGATACATTCTCGATCACTTCTTCTTCTTCATAGTTTAGTAGAGTCGAGCAGTGTAGGGCAGTGCATTTGATGGTAGAGATAGTACCAACAGTCAGACGGATTAGCAGATGGAGTTCTCCCTAGTTTAGAGGGAGTGTTAAAATTGGTAACTAGGGCCAAACTCCATGTGGGTCATCTTATTTATGGCAGCTGATATTTTCCCTTGATTCCTCTTGTCAAGAAGTGTAGGATTGATCTAATGATCATCCCATTCTGACAAATATTTATGGAGATATGAATTTATTTGTAATTACTTGACAAATTGTCAAGGTCGGCCAGCAGCTAAATGTGTGGCACACATGTTCAACATCTCATATAAATACAAGATAGGTGGAGGCATTATTTCATGGTCTCATCTCATTCTTTCTTCTCTCTCTCTCTCCTTAGCATTGGGTTAACAAGGAGCAGCCAACATGGGAGAAGGACACAGCAAGGAGGCAAGGAAGACGCAGTTTGGAGGACGCAGAAGTAGCAGGTCATCTCTTTGATCAACGTTGACCAAAGTGGGCAATTTAGGGCTGCAGTTTTGGTGTGGCTGCCTCTCCTAGGCAGGCCGCAAATTCTGGCACAAAAACTGAGGCATTCTGACCTACGGTTTGACCAAGGTTGACTGCCCTAGTTTGGGGCAGCAAACTTATTACAGTTCACTGTTGTTTGACTGTGTTTTTGGGGTTGTTTGAGAGCTGCTTCTTCTTGCTGTTGGAGGACTAGATGACTAGGAAATTGACCAAATATACTGAAGGTCAATTTCACCTTGTTTGACCAGATTTGACTTTTCTGGTTAGGGTTTGCTACTGCTATCATAAAATTACAGATTTCTGAATTTGTATTGTTTCTCTCTGCTGAACTATTGAAAATTAAAGAAAAATTGATCAAAGGGTTTCCTCACATTGGGGTTTGTCCCTGGCTAGCCGCCACATCTTGTGTCTCTTGTCTTGGCTTGTTTTCTGTCAATCTATTAATGTTCTATCTGCACTTTACTTTATGTTTATGTGATTGCTAAATAGTGGCTAATAAGAAGAATTGAAGTAAACTACTCTAAGCATAGAACATACCATAAATTAACATTGATTGAAGGTATCAAAGAATGAAGGAATATCTTCATAAGATCTCAATTGGGAGATGAAGATAATCATCATTGTTCTAACTGATAAGCAAGGTAACAAACGTCCATGAACAAGAAGGTTACCTCATTCTAAGATTTGTGGTCTCTATGCTAGATGGAGAAAAGTTGATGGAAAAATTATTGAAAGTTAAAGGACTCAAACATGTGCAAAAAAGAAAGGGAAGTTTGATTCTCAAATAGTATAGCTAAGATTCAATGTTGTGGAAAGATTATGGAGATAAAACTCATATCGTTGGAAGGATGGAGGAAGTTGAAGAAAAGAAAAAGGAAAGAGGGAGTAACAAATCTTTACTATGATTGAGATGATATCCCTCACAAAAGGATCCTATCATAAGCTCCTAAATCTTTTTTTACAGATATGACCATAATAATAAGATGTATCATGGCATCATGGAAGCATTAGACACAAGAGCTTGTGACATCACCATGGGAATCATGAAAGACAAAATCCATGACAATCAAACATGAGAGATATAGCTCTTGGGAACCTCATTGGATGTTAAAGGAAAGGAAGAATTCATCCAGGACAAAGCTCATCATACATAAAGTAAGAAAGGAAACATCTGCCAGATGGGGATATGCAAGATCCTCAAGATTCTCTGATGGAATCCTCAACGAAGGGTTCACTAATATAGAGAGGAAGCAAGCGTTTCATCAGGAAATCCAACTTATGGAATTCATGAGATGAAGGTATGATTACATGAGAAATGAAGTACATCAAGGGATTGAAGATCTTTTCAATCAAGGAAACTGTTGGAAGAAGCATATATGACCTAAAGGTAAAATGAGGTATGTATGCTTGTATTTAATATTATAAAGTAATGTTGTATGGTTGCAGGTAACATGGATCACTACTTCTATCTTGAGAAGCATGATCAAGAGAAAAAGGATCTCCTCCTCTGAAAGGATGCAGGAAGGCATAAATCACACTAGATGAAATCAACATAATATGTCCTCATATGAAGTATGAAGTGGTTGACTACGATCAAGAAACTCTGATTGAAAGCTCTTGGGAATAGAATGTGTGAGGAAGGAAGAGATCGTGAGACATGCAACCATGATGAAGGCAATAAACATCCAAAAGACCAAGAAGATTTGACTAGGAAATCTCCCAAAAAGATATGAAGACTCTTATGGAAGTCTGAAAAATATGAAGACCCTTGACAATGGATATTTTTGGGAGATGTGTCAACATGTATGCAGGATGTTGATACCTACAGAAAGATGTCATGATGAAGGGCCATCTCGTAAGATACTATTTTATTTAATGTTATGTTTTGATTTCTTGAATAATATCTGGATGAGTTCATGCAGGGCTATTGGAATAAGAGTTGTAAGTACAAGTACAACTAGCATTCATGTGGTGGAAGGAAATCCCTGAAATAAACATGATGAGGAAAAAGTAGGCATATGACGAAGGTTCCAGGTATGTATCAAGAAGGCCACTTTCCATGAAGAAATGAATGACATGATGAACCAAGAAGGAAAGTGATGGATGGCTAATGCCCTACAAGGAAGAAGCTTGACTGAATTTCATGACATCAAGGAAAGAAATTGATCAAGCAACTGAAGGGCCCATGAAGAAGAAGATGTTGATAAAAATGAGAGCTCCTAATTAAGAGGGAGCTCTGACAAGTCCCTAATTAAGAGGGAGCTTGGACAAGTTCCTGGTTAGAGGGAACTTGGGTACATTCCTTTACATAAATGGGCTTATCCTCCCTAATTGAGAAGGAGACATAGACACAACATTCTTGTCTTCATCTAGGAAAAAAGAATGGAGAATTAGGTAATCATCTGGCATCCTATGCTTTTTGAGGATGTGTAGGGCATCTAAGATAAGAGTAGGCAAGAGGACCGATATTCTTTGGGGGTTGGGAACCCAAGATAAGAATGGTCCTAGAAGGTCATAACCAATGAACACCCGAGTGGGTATGTACCTTGAGAGACAATGATGAAGGTATCTATAATCATTAGTCTCGCCAACATTGTGCTATGATCTAATGAGAGATAGAGTCGTCAGTCAAGGCCTTGTTGTGGAAACAATGTTGGTTACTATGATGTTATACAGATGAGTTATCAATCTGATTCTTCTTATGAGAAATTCTTCAGATCAAGAATGACCAAGTACCATCATGAATGTCTCTCTAGTTAAGAGGTAGTGTTGAAGAAAGTGTAACTAGGTTCGGTTTTCATGACATTGTAATTATAATTTTCGTAAACAAGAAAATTAATTTATTAGTATTCCTTGTTGCATGGGTTTCATGAGCAAGAGGTTTATTTCGCAGATGGCTCCCATTAAGGGCCTTAGGATTTATTATTAAAGAGTCAAAGTCATGAAGAGCTCTTCTTGAGAAAATATAAAATGTATATGAGTCAACCTAGAGTCTAGATAAACCCTCCAAGATAAGCACAATCCTCCTGAAGACATCAGCGAGAAAAACTATGAAGAGAATAGTCATGTCGGCCTCAAAATATATATAATTGTCAAGTCGGCTCATAAAAGGTGACATATTGGTTCAATGGACATGCCGGCTTATTATGGAGATGTAACAACTATATATACCCAGCTAGGGTCACCATAGAAGGACAGAATCTCAAAAAATCCTATGCAACTTCGGATGAGGACAAAACTTTGGCAACCTCTGAAATCTCGGTGACAATTACAGTGATCTCCTTGCATACTTCTCTGCAGTCTCGGAATAGTTAAAGGGTCATTGTAATATCGTCTTGGCATAGTTGCAGTAGACCTCGGTGCAAGGAGAACAGAGCTACAGTCTCGGAGAAGATCACAGTGTCGAAGAAGATACAGTCATAATCTCAGCATTCATGTTAGAGGAAGAATCTCGATGTAGTATATATCCTAGACACAGTCATGTCCTCGGCATCACAGTGATCATGATAACAGTCATGAGCCTAATAAAGATGAAGATCTCGGTGCAATAGTCACATGTATATACATACATATATCATTATGGAAACCTCATCAACATGATGATGATCTCAATGAGAAGTAATGAACCAAGTAAAGATGGAGATATGCTGCAATAGTCATGATCTCATGAATATCTCAGTGAAGGTGCATGAATGATGACCTTGGTGAAGCAACAATGTTGATGATGATCTCAATAGTGACAAAGAAGAGGATTGGTGTCTTGGTCTTGGAGTGGCCTAGTAGGTCTAGGGTCATGGTCTTGGTATTCATTAATAGGAATCTCTATAAGAAGAATTTTTTGTGGGTTTTCCTTTCCAAGAGGGAGAGGTTTTGGCCCTAGCAGAAAGCTAAACATCTTGTGTTCTTGTCTCTTTGTTTTGGTAGCTATTTAATGAACTAAAGAAGACACACTCTAATAGTAAAGAAAGATTGTACTAATAAGAAAACTTCTCAAATAGTTATCATGCTAAGAAGAATCACATCAACACTAGTTTCCCTTAATTCTTCAACATGAAGTTGCATCAAGGTCGAAGTTGTAAAGTTGCATCAAAGTCAAAATTGTGAAGCTACATCGAAGCATTGACAGTGCACCTGACAAGTTGACACTTGGTAACTTTGGAAGAGATTATCTATCAAAAAGAAAAGTTGACTTGGTGGAGGAGGAAGGTATTTTGGTCTAAGGTCTTGGTCTATCTCGTTTGAATTATTGAAGGAAGAGTTCTTGACTGGATTTTCCCCTATATAGGGGTTTTTCCCTAGCTGTGTGCCTACATGTGGTGTCATTGATCTTCGTCTTTTGGTTGGTAATTGCTTGATGAACTAAGATAAAAGAATAACATAAGAAAGATAATAATAACTCAAAGAAATCATAAGTAATTATCAACAAGAGAAAATCTTACTGCCTTTCTGATTTTCCAACATGTATTATAGCTAAGGTGAAGAAGAAGGAAAAAGGCAACCTGAAGATCTATTGAAGAAAAGAAGGTTGAAGGAAGGTCATCAATGAAAATGACTATATAAGAAGAATTTATTATCTACAAGAACTATGTGTAACGCCATGAAGGGAGAAAACAAACTAGAAGGAGCCTCCAACTACAGGGCCTGGAAAAAGAGGCTAGATCTCATCCTTGAAAAGAACAAAGTTTTGGATCTTGCTCTAGGAAAAATCAAGAAGCCTACAGATGAAGCAGAAAAAGCAGTTCAGAGAAACCAAGATCTTGACCATGAACCTAATAGTGGATGGAGTAAAGGACAACCTCATTCCATACATATCCAACATAGATTTTGATCAAGAAATGTATAAAGCTCTATCCAAGTTATTCACAATCACGAATATCAGTCAAATAGCAAGTCTCAAGAATGAATTAAGAACTATCAAGATGACAAAATATGATACTATGGCATTCTTCTTTATAAGAATAGCTAGAATTAGAGATGAACTTCAAGCAATAGATAAAATTGTACCAAATAAGGAGCGCGTAATTATTTCTCTTCTAGGTCTCCCAAAATATTGGAATGTATTTGCATCAGGAATCAATAGTTGGAAGGATACTCCAACATTCAAACAAATGTGGAATGCATGCAGTCAAGAAGAAGCTAGAATATTGTTAGTAAACAACAAGGAGGATGAAGAAGAAAACATTTCAAATGTTTGTTCCGCTCATCACAAGAAGAAGGGGAACTTCAAGAAGTTCAAAGGACCAAAGAAGAAAGTAGCCCTATCAACGATTGAGTGCTACAATTGTCATAAAATGGGTCATTACAAAAGTCAATGTCCATAGAATCCAAGGAATAAAAGGAGAGATAGGAATCAAGCAAATACTGTCGATGAAGCACCACCTAAGAAGACCAAGTTTGAAGAATCGAAAGACAAGGACTTGTAGAAGTCCTCTCTCTCTTATTCCTCTTAGTTTTTTGTTTAAGTCTTGAATTTTTTTCCTTTATGTTTTGATTTTCTAGAACTTGTAGGTCTAACATGTCTTGTTAGAACACCTTTTATCTTGATAAGTAGTAGGTTTCCCTCAAGTTTCGATTAAGAGGGAGCCTCCACCATTTTACCAAAAGACAAGTATTATGTTCTTTGTTGTTCATAGTTTCATGTTTGGTTTCCTTTTGACATCAAGATTTGTTTGCATTATATTCTAATAACTTTCTATGTTTTTCATGGCAGGAAAGATTGCATAATACACAATGGTTACGAAGGAGACTTCAAAGGACAAATTTATAGCATTGAAGAAGTTTTCTTGTGAAGGAATTCCCTCAAATATTGATGTCCTACAAGGTTTGTTAAAAAACAACTCGAGGTATGTCTTAGACTATAAGCTTTGTTATAAAGTTTTCTTCATACAAAAGGTATGGTCATTCTTCTTTTAAATTTGCTTTACATTACTGACATTGTTATGTCTAAGGCTTTGAATCATAAAGATTCGTGTTAAGGTGATTAATCATTAAATTGAAGCTACCCCCATTATATTATCATTCTTGTGGAACTCTTAAAATGATCATTGTAAAACCCTAACCTAAATGTATGTCGATGTTAATATTAAAACCCTATCCTACTCAGGGTTGTTGATGAAATCTAAAATTCTTATTTTTTTTATGTTTTGGTATTGTTATAGAAACCCTGGCCCTTTAGGGTTTGCTATTAATGTCTAAGTTATGTACTAAAACCCTAGATCTTTAGGGTTTGGTAAATTAGGGTTTATAAGCAAAAACCTTGTACTAGCTAAAATGAGGTCCTAGGAATGAGTCTCCAACTGTCTGATCGAAACCCTACCCTAGAGAAAATTTGTTGTATTTCTAACTTTGATGCTTGTATCTTGGGTCTACCTAGTAGACATTAATGAGAAATGTTAGTACATGAATATGTGAGTATGTTAACCTAATTATTAATGCTCATGTTTGTGAAATCTAGGGTTTGTAACAAATCCCTAGTAGTAATTGATATTCTAGAATATGATGATATTGTTTTCTGATATGATTTAGTTTTGATAATAAAATCTATAGTTTGCAACAAACCCTAGTAGAGTCTAGCATTGTTGAAACCTTAGATGCATGGTAGGATTGATATTAACTATTGATATCTAAGGCTTTGTGTCTCGAAGATGGAATCTAGGGTTTGTAATAAATCATGGTAGAGTCTATCATCTATCTTTGAAAATAATATAGAGGCCCTAGATATAATGAGGCTGATATCTTGATTGAATTGCTTTAAGTTTTGATGATGTAGTCTAGAAGTTGAGTATGTGACCTCTATGTCACAGGGTTTGGCGAACTTGAAGGTTCAGGTTCGAAATTTGGCGAACCTGAAAACAAATTTGAAATTCGTTTAGGTTCGCCGAACCTGAAAGTTGAACCTGAACGATGAACCTGAACAAATTCTAACGTAGTCGAACCTAATCGAACATGTACGTATTTTAACGCGAATTTCAACAGTTTTTTTTAGGTTCGATGGTTTTTTTTGGCAATTTTATTAACCTGTTTACGAGAAAACCTTGGGTCACATACTGGTTTTCTTCATCGCTTTGTATAAATTTCTCATTTCCCACCCCGGTTTCCAGTTTCGCCTTATTTCTCCCATATAGTTAAATGCCATTTCCCATATCCATACATTCAACAACTGAAAAAATAATTTTTTGCTGAAAACACAAACTCTGGAAATTTTACAGAATGCTGGAAAATGCAGAAATAAAAAATCAGCAGGTACAAACAGTCATTTAACACATTTGAACACCATGATTTTTTGTCAATGTGACCCTGGAAAAACCCCCTACAACTCTTGGGGAAAACCAGTTCAAGAGCTCTTCTTTATTTCTGAAAATGCCTTTTTTACAGTGAGAAATATTCAGCAAAAATCAGCAAGCAAATTTACAGCTTATCTCTTTTCCCGTGCCTCAAAGCAAACTGGAAATTACAGCAAATAGGACAGCAATAAATGTTGTACGGCCTCCTCGATTTTCATGCCCACTTTCAGCCTTAAATGTTGATGGACGGCCTGCATTAAATGTGCTGTACGGACTGCAATAAATGTGTTGTACAGACCTCGATTTGCGTGCAGAAAAAAATAGAAAACTGCTCCTCGATTTCTGTGCAAACCACTCCTCGATTTCTGTGCAAACCAGCTGTACGGATTTCTAGAAAATCGTGCCAAAATCAGCCTTTCACTGTGTGCTGAATCAGCTGTACAAATCTGCTCAACTGTTGCCTTGGAATGTGTGCCAAGCTACTGTCTCATTCTCCTCCTTGTCCAGAAATTTCCCTTGCTCTCTTGCTCTCCTTCCCTCAATCTGGTCATGAAAGAAAGAATGACCTTTTGCCTCATTTTCCTCTTTTAATCTAATCCTAAGTGACTTTTGGGTAACCTCTAAATCCAATGGCTGAAATAGATTGAGATCTAGGGCTGAGATTAAATGTTCATTTAAATCTCACTTTTTATTTTTTAACTCACCCCACTTTAATAAAGACCCACTTAGTCATTTATTTCCAAAGTCACTTTTCCTTTCTAATTTTTACATTGACTTTATTAAAGTCACTTTAAAATTAGACTTTAGTAACTTTATCACTTAAAGTCACTTTTTAAATTAGATTTAACTTTATAAAAATTATAAAGTTACTTTAGGAGAAAAATTAAATTCTTTTGGACACTTTTCCCTAGGCCAAAGATCAAAGCTTTAGGGAACCACCTGTCCTCCAGTACCAAATTTCAACACGCTTCCCGCCAAAATTTTCTTTATAAACGACGGTGCTGGAAGGATTTGGCACAAGCTATCGAGTGCGTTTGATTGTCAATTTGTCATTGCGCTGTATGTTGTGGTCTTGCGTTTGAGATGGCTGTGAGTGTGGTCTTGCTGCCCAGTGTTGGGATCGCTTGAGTGTGGTCTCACTACCCAGTGTCGGGATCGCTGTGAGTGTGGTCTTGCTGCCTAGTGCCAACACCTTCGAGCTTCAGCCTTCGGCGTTGACATAGGTACCGTATCGACCCTCTGCAATCCAGTGACTGGTCATATAAATTATGCGATAGCAGGATTTTTAATTTAATAATCTTATCATGAAGTTATCTCCAGACTCCAATTATGTGTTAATAATTTCATTGCTGCCTATAGGTCAACAATTTCAGTTATTCATGCAATTTCAATATCATCACCCACTGTTTTTTAACAGAGTATTCCCAAAATCCTGTAACGTTGTCATTAATTTATTAGTAATCATTTATAATTATAGATATTCCTGCATTGATGATAAATGATTTCTTCTACTCCCGAGTCCCAGCTCTAATTTCAGTCCATCTTAAATTCTATCTTTTTCTTTAACGTGAATCTGTTTCTGTGTTGGGTGACGGGTCTTGACAGATATATCATTTCCTAAATCATAAATGTTGTGGATCTATAGACTCACTGGTTAGCTTTGTCATCTCATATGCCTCTTTCTTGTGAGCTCGTCGAGATTCTTTCTTTTTCCTTTTTTTCTAAAATAATTTTTAACATGCTACAAGATGCCTAAATGATGACATTTCTATAGAACTGTTCAGTTGTACAAATGTACACAATTTTTGGGGCTTTAAGGTTAATAATATTTTAAGTGGATACATTTATATTGCTAAAAATGTAGTGTTAAACCTGATCTAGCCTATCCATTTACACTTCACCACAGGCCAGAACAACTCTATTAACTAGTTAGTTCTATTCCCTTCAACTTTCAAGGCTTCAAGTTGAAACTTGAAACCCCACTCATACAGATGGTAGTTATTAGGGTTGTGTACAAATGAGATCATACTACGCTGTAGCCCTTGGAGTATAATAAAAATTCCTAACCCCTTCGTTGCCTCTCCTAGCTCCTAGCCTTTCATCGCTTTCTTTCTAGCCCTGATTCAGGCCTATCTTGAGTTGGCAGCGATTTCTGAGCACTAACAATTTGTTTTGCATCGGTCTCATGTGGTCTTGGAGCTAAATTTTGTGATTGCAAATGAGCATGCCTATTGGAGGATTCTCATTAGCCCAACTAGACACCAAAAAGGCCTTAAGGTCTAGTGGTTTGCCTCCTTATCCTTCCTTCTTCTACTAGGTACGTCCTTCACATCAATTAGTTGTATTAGGACAACAACCATAACTATACAAGCTTAGAAATTTGTACTTACTAGTTCCTATACTAATGCACTAAAGATCAACACACAACTAGAGGTCACAGCCTTTTGACATGCATTAGAAATCATTATTTCATCGAAAATGCATATAAAAAGAAGAAACTTTGAATCTTTATTTCATGAGTGCTGGAAAGAATCATTTTTTCTTTAAGAAAAACCACTCTTAGTACTACATCAGTACATCTCATATGTCATGCAAAGAATTATAGAAAATAAGCATAATGGGGAGATCTTGATATAGATTTACTGAATTATGCTGATAAAGCTTTACTGGATTATAACCACAACAGTAATGTCTCAAATAAAGCATTTGAAAAGAAAGAATTTTATATTTTCTTGTTCAACCTTCAAACATCTGCATCTGCATGCTCATATTTTCTGCATGATTTGAATAATGGATCGATTTTTTCCTATGAACATTCATGCACTACAGCTGAAATCAAGGAACTATCTTTTTTGAAGTTCCTATGAAATTTACCATCAGGCCAAAAGCCATCATGACTCCCGCATTCGATGTGCAGCGAATGCTACAAAATTATCTTACTAAGAAATGCCTTTGGTGCATACCTGAAATGATATGACATTCTTACTGTAAACTCGGCTGAATCTAGTGGTATAGCAATGATGGATATCCATATTAAATGGAAAATCAACACTTGTACTAAATTGTTTCCAAATCAGTTTTGGCTCATTGTTCTCATGTAAAATATGTGTGTACAATTTGTCATCTAGAAGTTCCAAACCCTTAGCTTTCATCTCTGTGAAAAGATGGCGTGCTTCTTCCTCTAGGCCTACTTTGTGACAAATCCTGATCAAATATTCATAGTTTACTAAATCCAAATTGGGATCCGTTCCACTCTGTTGAATCAGGAATGAATATGCTTCCTCAAAATCTCTATCGAAGAGGATTCCCTTAAGGAGATGAGCATAAGTACCATACAAAGGCTTAATCCCTTCTTCTTTCATTTTATCCAAGAACTGAAGTGCGCCTCCAAGCTTCCTTGTCTTGCAAGCATAATTAATCATTATATCATATGTAAATGCATTCGGTTGGTAGCCACTGTACAGTGTCATAATACATCTAACAGTGGCCTAAAAACTAATTAGTCATCATCTTATATAATTGGAAGGTTATTTGCATTGTTCAAACTTTAACTTAGTACATTGTTTGGCATTTTATTAAAATTTGGAGGACTGCTAAACTAATTAAAGGTCTGATATAAATACTGAAAATTCTGGTAATAAACATAGCACTAAGCAGTGGTATGATTCACCCATTGTTCAAAATTTAACTTAGTACATTGTTTGGCATTTTATTAAAATTTGGAGGACTGCTAAACTAATTAAAAGTCTAATATAAATACTGAAAAGTCTGGTAATAAACATAGCACTGAACAGTGGTATGATTCACCCATTTTTATTTATATTTGAATTTCACTATTTTATCATTTATTTAAATTCGAATCTTAATATGCCATTGCCAACAAAAACGCGGACATATTTGTCATGGCACCTCCAAAGTCAACGGCAGAAGGATGGAAATAAGTGGAGAAATTGGATGGGCCTCATGGGAGGCATTTGAAATGCAAGTTATGTAATAATGAGTTTTTTGGATCTTTAACTAGAGTCATGGACCACTTACTTTCTGTCACTAATGGCAAAGGAGGTGGCGTTGAAGGTTGCAAGAATGTGTCTACAGAGCTCAAGGAGACACTTCAGAAAAATTATGACAATATAAAAAAGGCTAAGAAAGTGAATGAAAACAAAAGACAACGTGTTCAAACAGAAATTGCAATGAATTACAATTCATTATCTGCACTTTCTTCAAGCATGGTTGGTGTTGGGAGTTCATCTCAGTCAAAGATCGGTAAATCAAGTGGGACAGCTACATTAAATACTCTTTGGAAGCCCATGCAGAAACAAGAAGTTGATGATGTTGTAGCTAATATGTTTTTTGAATCTACAATTCCATTTAATGTGGCAAGAAGCCCTTACTTCATCAATGCGTGTAAGATGATGGCAGGTTTTGGTAAAAGATATGCCCCTCCTAGTTCTGAGACTATAAGAACCACTCTTTTGAAGAGCTCAAAAGAAAGAGTTACAAACAATTTGCAAAAGATCAAAGACTCTTGGAAGGAAACAGGGTGCACAATTTTATCAGATGGTTGGTCAGATATGAATCATAGACCTCTTATTAATGTGTTGGTTTCTTGCCCTAAAGGGGTACTTTTTTTTGAAAGTAGTTGATGCATCATGGAATAAGAAGACCTCTGAATTTATTTTCAAGATTTTAGAGGAAGCTATTCTTCAGGTTGGAGAAGAAAATGTGGTCCAGGTTATAACTGATAGTGCTTCAAATTGTGTCGGAGCAGAAAAAATGATCATGGATAAATACAAAAAAATATATTTGACACCTTGTGCTGCTCATTGTCTTGACTTATTGTTACATGACTTGCAAAGTTTCCATGGATTAACGAGACAGTTTGGAGGGGGAAACAAATTTCTCACTTCATATTTAACCATTAACTCACATTGAGCTTGTACAAGAATAATGCATCTAGAGAGTTGCTCAGGCCTTGTGACACCAGGTTTGTCACATATTATATTACTATCAAAAGGCTAGTTGAAGAAAAAGGGAGAATAAGAGGTGTTTTTTGCAACAATGAGGGGGAAAAGTCTCATCTTTCAAAGGAAGCTAAAGGAAAGGAGTTGGAACAGGTGATTTTAGGAAATGCTTTTTGGGACAATGCTCAGAGGGTCTTAAAAGTATGTGAACCAATTGTTGATATGCTTCACATGGTTGATAGTGATACCCCTTCCATGGGTTTTGTTTATGAGGGCATGGATCGTGCTAAAAAAGCCATTGCAAAATCTTTTAATAATGAAGAAAATGAGTACATTGCAATATGGGAGATGATTGATGAAAGATGGAAGATGTTGCATAGTCCTTTACATGCAACAGCTTGTTATTTGGATCCTAGACTCTTTGGGATAGAAAGAACAAATGATGCAGAAGTCATGAATGGCCTTTATGATGCAGTTGAACGGTTGGTCCCTGATCTAGAAGAATGCAGGAGAATTAGAGAGCAGCTCCGAGCATACAGGTTGGAAGAGGGAATATTTGCAAGGTCTAGTGCAGTACAAGATAGGCCCAATATTCCTCCAGGGAGATGGTGGTAGTTTTATGGATCAGAGACTCCTGAATTGCAACGTTTTGCAGTTCGTATTTTGAGCCAGGGATCAAGTGCCTCTGCTAGTGAAAGGAACTGGAGTAGCTTTAACCATATCCAGTCCAAGAAAAGAAACAAGTTATTGTCTACAAGGTTGGAAGACCTTGTTTATGTTCGCATTAATTTGAAATTGGCCTTGAGTAGTGTGGCCAAAGATGCATCTTGTTCCTCCAAGCCATGGTTTGACGCTGATCTAGAGCCAGAAAAAGATGATATTAGCACTGATGGTGACTCACTAGATGAGCCAAATGTTGGAATTCCATCTATTGATGACTTTGATGATCACCATTCTAGTGCCTTTACTATGCCATCTGCACATGATGATTGAGAGCTTTTTGATCATACTAGTAGGCCATAAGTAATAAGTATAGATTATCTATGTTTTTTGAATTTCCTAGAACAATTTTATGGATTATAACTACTTGGCAATGGTCCTTATGACTTCCTTATTATATTAGCATTGATGGTGACTCACTAGATGAGCCAAATGATGGAATTCCATGGTGTTGATGACTTTGATGATATTTAAATTTTGAAATTTGAAGATGTCCTACAATGATGTGTATGTTTAAATTTTGATCATGTTTTGATTATGTGATTTTTTAAAAGATTACTAGTATTTGACATTCATTTAAATTTTGAAGATTGAAAATTATGTCATTTCTTTTTGCAAACTACTATTGTGTATGTTTACATTTAACTAGATGTTAAAATGATTACATTATTCATATATGTTTACTAATAAGAATTTGTATTCATGTGTTTATAGATCGATTTTGAATTTTCTATTATTTTGTCATATATAGATATATATATATTGAAAAATATGTATAGTCGAACCTAATGCCAAACCTCATTCAAACCTGATCGGAAAATTCGAATTCGAATCGAACTTAATCGTTGTCGAACTCGAACCGTGTGACATAGTGTGACCTTTGTTGATTATAAACCTAACTAAGGTTAGGTATTTGATGTCTAAAGTATTGATTATTTTGATGCTTTCAATATATTGACATAACTGTGATATAGATAACTTCATGCCTCTGTATACGTATTTGGTTGTACTTGTTGAAGATTTGCAGGTGCATAATCTTCAAGATATTCATAAGTTGAAGATTTGCAGGTGCATAATCTTCAAGATATTCATAAGTTGAAAATGATAATGATGAGCATGAAGATGATCAAGATAACCTTGATGTTGTAAAAAATAATGAAGCCATGATAGGTTCTCTGATGTTGATCTCCCCAAATTAAGAGGGAGCATAGTTAGTAGAAAAGAGTACATCTCCCCAATTACGAGGGAGGGCATATTACAATAGCCATGATACCCTGAAGAAGAAATTAGAGAATGAATGAAAGTATATTGAGGATGTCTTGATGTTGCTAAAGAAATGAAAGAAGAAAAACTTCTTACTAGTTGCATATGAATAACTTGATATAAGTGGCATCAGGATGATTGAGGACCCTAAAGGTTTGTAATTACATATATATGCATATTTGAAAGTTTACTGTTGATTAGGGTTTGTGTTTGAACAGGTAAATCTCGCCATAAAGAAGGATGAACACTCAAGAAGCATGCTTGGACAAATGGATATATCTAATTTATTAGGGAGAGATGAAGCATCTAATGATGGATGTTTGGGAGGGCATCACGCTGACCTATGTCTTGATGTCTAAATCCCGAAGGAGGGTGGCATTGGTCTTGGAGCTCTGGCCTTGGATACGCACCTAAATCCCTGGGTTGATCGTTAGTTAGTAAGCATGATGGTACCTAGACTGGCTGAAAGCTTTAGTCCATCTTAGTCCCACCCATATAGATTACCCTGGTCAGGAATCTAGTCTGCAGCACTAAGTGTGCTAGAACTTGTCGTAGTTCATTTTGGAGATCTTCCATGTACCTCTATAGATATAGGTAATTATGAGTACCTCCCTAGTTAAGAGAGAGTGTTGAAGAATGTATCTAGTGTCAGTTTTCATAATTGTACATGAGTCATACTAAAATGTATTTATCAAAAGAAAGAAAAAGAAATATATTGACTTATTTAAGCATGGGTTTCATGCTTGGGTCAATTGTTTTTAGGTCTAAGCCTCCATTGAGGCTTCTAGGGTTTATATCAAGTGTCCTTGTCCATGTCATATTGTAAATAACCCTTCTTGGGATTTATTTGTCAAAGAAGAAATTTATTTTATTATATAATAGGTCAATTAGACCTCCTCCACCAAGTCGGTCTTAAGAAATGACAAATCAGCCTCAAAAAGGGAATTCAACCTCACAAACTCACTATATATTGGAGCAACTCGACTAATTTGGTAGCACATCTCATACAAGTTCGAATTACAATAGTTGGGAGCAGAAAAAATGTGAAGTTCAAGAAGGAAACTAGAATCTAAGTTCTTGGGTCTCTTTCTCTCTCTCTCTCATGTGCAATGAAATTCTAATGTTGCATCGAAGCTGGGAAAGTGCATCGAAGCTGTGAAGCTGCATCAAAGTTGTGAAGCTGCATCAAGGTCAAAGTAGTGAAGTTGCATTGAAGTTGTGAAGTTGCATCAAGGCCGAAGTTGTGAAGCTGCATCGAAGTGTTGAAGTTGCATTTGAGAAGATGGCACTTGGTAGCTTTGGAAGAGATCATCTATCAAAAGGAAGACTTGACTTGGTGTAGGAGGAAAGTCTTTTGGTCTAGGGCCTTGGTCTATCTCATTTGAATAACTGAAGGAAGAGTTCTTGATTGGGTTTTCCCCTATATAGGGGTTTTTCCCTGGCTATGTGCCTACATCTGGTGTCTTTGATCTTCGTGTTTTGGTTTTTGTAATTGCTTGATGAACTACAATAAAAGAAGAACATAAGAAAGATAATAATAACTCAACATCTGGTGTCTTTGATCTTCGTGTTTTGGTTTTGATAATTAGTTGATACACTGCAACAAAATAAGAACATAAGAAAGATAATAATAACTCAAGGAAATCATAAGTAATTATCAAAAAGAGAAAATCTTTCTGCCTTTTCAATTTTCCAACATGGTCGGTGTAGAGGAGCTCACAATTTTCAACTAGAGAATGAAGAGAAGAGTTTAAGAATGGTTAGTCTTTCGGGATTTAGTTTGGATCCTAAAAATGACACCAAAGAAATGGTAGGGTATTTTAAAGAAAGTGCTCAAGTATGTTGTTGTATGGGATGTTTGCTTATGTGGAGTTGTTCTTAATATGTTTAGAGTTTTCCATATATATATATATAGTTGTCATGCTTAGAGCTTATTTATGACTTGGTAAGTATAATAGGTAGTGTTTGTTAAGAATTTATTAATTAAAATGAAGGTCCTTTCTTTACATTGCCATGAAGTCAGAGAAGCTATGCATTCTTTGCTTGTATATTTTTGTGTTTTAACATGCTACATGATTTTGATTATAACATAATTGAGTGTGGAAACATTTTCCTTTGATAAATGCATTTTTGGTAGCTAACTGGTCTCCTTATTGTGTGTCAGGTTTCCAAAGGTGTCACCAGTATATCAAACAATGAAAATCACAACCCATTCAACGATGATATTATTTTCTGATTTTGCTATTATAGAGAAGCTTAGCGTGGACGTTGTGAACTACAATTTCTTCCAATTGAAGATTAACCATTTAAAAGACACTGTACAATTTGGCAGTTAGGTGAAGGATATAATTTTCTGGTTCTCATTATTTTGAATACAAAATTAAGCCTCAACTAATTCTAACGAGGATGTTTCTTCTGTGCATTGAGTATTTTCGAGAGTGAGGATGCTATAAACTACTTGATGGATTTATAAACCTTGCATAGTCCTCCGGGAAAAAAAAAAAAAAAAAAAAAAAAAAAACCTTGCATAGTCAGCTGGTTCCATTTTACACTCTTCAGCTCCAGACTGTATTATGTTCTCTTGGCGATGTTTTAAATCCCGTTTTTGGGTTGTTTGTCAGTCTTTCTTTCCTGATGTAGAGGCAAACAGCTAGGTTTTGGGAACCGTAGCCACCTTGCCAAGGCCACGTTGGCAACAATTCTGTTTACCATGTTTAATAACTGTTCAATAGAAGAGCTATTGATGTCATTGGTTACATGATCTAGAAAACTACTACCTTTTGGATGAATTGAGCATGGTAATTTCTTCCTACTTTTTCTCTGGAGCTAAAACCATCCTGCAGTAAGTACAATGCTCTTCGAAGTAAACTGTCACTAAAATAAGATGCAAAATATTCTGCGGTCTCACGTCTCCTTTCATCACACTCTTCAATGTCAAATATTTGACATCAGGCATACTTATGCCTCTTAAAGAAGCCTTTGTAAACTATTTTAAAATAGTGAGATGTGATCCTTTTTAATAACTCCAAAATGACTCTTCTGTTTCTCTCAACTCTAAACAGAGGTATCTTAGTGCAACAGGCAAAAGTAAATCAAACTCATTCTCTGAAATTATAGCATCAGAGTTTTCTTCTAACATTTTGTCACTGATCATGAGGGCACTACCTAGATGCATTAATTGTGCATCAAGACCACCAAATGTCATATTAGCCACAATTAGTTCACAAGAAAAGCTCAAGTGCAGTGTACTTATTTGTGTCAAGAGAAGCAATATTTTTGCTTTGAGTTAGTTTTCTTATTGACACAATGCTGGACTAATTCTCTAGGTGTAACACTAATCATATGGGACAACAATATACTAATTGCCAAAATACAGGGTAGATCTCTTGCACTTCTCTGCACATGATTAGCTTTCATTATTGAGAGAAGAAATAGATCTGCACTAGAAGCCTACTTCATAGATGATCTAGTCACTTTCTTATACACTTCCTCAACCACTTTTGCGTCAAATGTCAGACCATCTCTATCCCAAACGAACTGATGAACAACGATGTCTTCCTTAGCTTGATTCATGTGGGCATGGAGCATTTTAAACGTTACTATCACAAAATAGAACTCAATATGGGCATTGGGGAGTTTTGGCCCAGGGGCAAAGGCTTGCACTTCCTGATGTTCAAAGATGTTATTGGAAAACAACCAATGCACTAACTCAAGCAAAGTGAACGGTGATATAAATGGGCTCAAAATAGATGGAATATATAATGTAGGTAAAGGTGATATTCCATAAGAATATGCCTTAATGCTTCAAGAAGTTCATTTTCTAAAACTGAAAGGCACCAGAATATGAAAGGTTTGCAAAGCCTCTGCAATGGTTCTACCATATGAGTTCCACTGCTTCAATGCTCCACCTGGGCCGATTTTATGTTGAGAGGATGCAATGTTCTCAGGCTGCTCAATATAGAGAGTATGTTTGTGAATGACCAACAAACTCCAGATCTGATTAACATTAATAATTTCAGTAATTTGACCAGTGTCCACAACAGCTAGAAATTTCACCCAAATTTCCAGGAAATAGCAAGTTGGGAGTTATAATAACACAATTAAAAAAGTATTAAAATATGTATTACAGAAATATATAAATAGGAAAAATGGGGTGACATGGCATATTAGGGCTCTAATGCTCTTCAAACATGTTTGACCATCAATATCTATTGATATCAATAAGGGCCTAATATTAACATGCATAAATTATTATTAATATAAAAGTTAAAACTGAACCAATAATATTAATATTATAGCACACAATTGATCAAATAGTATAAGTGTATTATTCCTCATCCCAACTAACAAAATTTGGTGATTTTTAACATAAGATGAGGTATTGTTTATGTCTTCCATATTTAAAGGAAGATCAGGAAGGAATATTGATTGTTTGTTTGGGTTCGGAGTTTGCAGCAGTGGGACCTAACAAGGTATGGAAGCCAAAACCAACAAATCAAAATGGCGTTCCTAGTCCTGGAATAATTGGCACATCCACTGTTAGCAATAGTATGTCTGAAGTTAGCAGGTCCCCTTCCTCAGCTGCAAAATCAACTTTCGATGACACATCTTCCAAATTGTAGAAAAGTCTGGAATACTTAAATGCTAGGGATGAGCAACATGTAATCATACCAAATCATCTTCAAGCCCCTGAAGCAGAATGTACAGGTGTTAGTTTTGGAAGCTTTGATGAAAACTTCAAAACTAATTACAATACAGCTAAGTTGCACGAAACGCCGAAATGTTTCAGAGTTTCCGAAATGGGTACGTTTAGAAATGTCACCTCCCAAAAATGGAAACGTCATATATGTATATATAAATAAATAAGTGAATAACACATTATCTTGCAAGAAAAAGGGGAATAAGACCCATAGATGACAATTTAAAAGGAAAAACAAGTATATATAAACTCTAATAGATGATTACATGATGGTCGAGTTTCGGCCAAGTTTCGAGTTTGGGTACGGCTACGGCTCGAAACGCCAGGCTTTTTGAAGTTTCATGCAACATAGCAATGCAGGCTATGGCAATGATGATGATAATGACAAGAACTCCACTCCAATGTCTAAAGAGTCCCAAGTGCTAGAGGAAATAGTGAAGAACCTTCCTCAAGGTTATTATCTTGTTCATTTACATGAAAATACTTATTTTGGTTATAAGATGTCCTTTTTGAATTTCTTTGTTTGTGAGATTTGCCTTTAAATTTCATGCTTTACCATGAACATGTATTATGTTTCTGCCTTCCATGATTTTTTTTCATTTGATCTTCTATATAGTGTGTTGTTTACATTTTTGAGTGGCTAAGTATGTTTAGTTTATGTGATTTGCAGCATATCAAACATTGCTCCAGTTACTCCAAATGAGGATTATCCACATCATCAACGAACATCTGTGAGCTCAGTAGACAATCTATATCTTGCTAATGATTTGACAGTCTCCACCAATTCGACTATAGTTTCACAAGCAGATCCTTCTAGGCTAGACGTAGTGGTTCAGCCAGGTCCTCCATATTATCTTGTTCAGACCGCTCCAAACTATTCAGGTATTAGTTTGATGTTGCAGATGATCAATAGCCATTACCCATCTTATTAAAATACAGGGTCCCTGCTATGTGATGGTTCTCAGATGCCCCTTGTGGTACGTTGCATTGAGTTCTTTGGTTTATAAAAAGTTAAGACCTATTTGGCCTTGATTTTTGTGCATATTCAATGAGGGTACTCCTAGAAGTGGAACATTGTGTTTCCATTACATTGTTAAAAATGATCTTTATTTTTGGGTCTTGATCTATGGCATGTTATGGATCTCTTTTTAGTTATTCTAGTGACCACAGGATTATGGTTTTATCTCTAATCAATTTTGATCCAGCAATCGACTTATGATCTTTCCACAAGTTACTATACTCCAATTTTCAGGCTTGATTCAGATGGAGATGCTCGTTGCTCTCAATCTTGGATCTATGGTTGTCGACAAATCAATGGAAATGTTACAATGTTATCAAGTCAAAGAGTGCCCCCATCATGGGGGGTTACTGTTCCACAGCTCACAAATATAGTGGTTGAAATAAACAGCATAAAAATCTAACCCAATGCAATTTGTAGTTTGCAGTGATCTGAGCGCGAACTACAGTGTGCAGTGATTTCAAGATTAAATTGCAGGACCAATATCTATTGAAAATGTATAGGTCAAGGACGAAATATTGACTTTCGTTAAAGCTGTATTTGGCTCAATCGTGGAATATTTATACTTGAGGTACATTTTATGGGCTAAAGTAAAACATTAGAAAGTATTATAATATAAAAAGTTCACCAATTAGTTGTTAGGAGCTTAAATTTAGCCCCTAAAAGTCTCTGTAGAAGGGGACCCATTCAAAGAAAGAATGTCTGTATGCAATGTTGGAATTGAGATTCAGAACTGAGGCTTAGCTTGTAGGAAGTTGTCAATAAATTCAGAAATAAACTTATACAACTCAACTCTTAAGGTTTCTCTCGAAATTGAAATTGGAAATTTATTGATGTCCTTCATTTACCAAAAAAAAAAAAGTCAACATGACTGAAAGACGAATCAGCTTATAGGTTGCAGTCAAAGAGCGACATGCTTAACAAATAAAATGTTTACCCATGAGAAATATATCTAAGCAAGTATCATAAAACATTATAAGAATGAAGAGATAAGACAGAAATTTACCACTGCAACACAGAGGCACTCCATAGAGCCCAGATATGTAGGCCTGGTAACTCAATAAAGACCTAGTCACACAACATTATTAGAACAAAGAGAAATGAAATTAACCTCTGCTTGTCAATATTCAGATGCGCACAGGTTTCCTAGTAGCTCATGCGTACTTACCTCTGGTTCCAACTCCCTCCCTGCCTGTAGTCCATGATTAAATCGAACTGCTTCATTGGGTTGCCTATCAAATGCACAGGGGAATTAAAATTTGATAATTCTCGTGCCATTTTTCTTTTGCTGATCTGAGGACATTCGTCTGCCTTTTACCAGCAAAGGCCAATCTCATGTGAATTGGCCTATAAACAGCTATCCTTCATACTCTGCTTGAAAATGACTTTCTTGCAAGTTGGTTAGGGTTAAAGCTTCATGCAAAGATAGTGTTCTTTTGGTTTCCTTTCTCAAAGTCCATTAAAAGCATATATAAGAGTACCGGCCCACATGAATACCGTTTGTACAACCTGAACTGAGCAAATATCTAGGCTGAGAATATAAATGAGGGTGCAATACAATTAGCATTTCCTCTACATACGAATATGTTTTGGAAGATGCCCACTCTGGCTCTGCGCTCTTAGAAGTTCTTTTGCAAACTCTTGACTTCCAGTTAGAAAAAGTCCATTAATAACACGGTTATACACAAAACGCCGAGGAATAAAACCCTTTTGTACCATTTCCTGCAGCAGCTTTCCAGCTTCCAGTAGACCATCTGACTTTCGTGTAGCACACAGAGCACTCAAGAGAATGTTGTAAGTATCTAAATTAGGAAGACAGGGTCCAGCTCCCATGTCCTTCAAGATGCTGAGAGCTCTTTCAATTTGACCTAGATCACAAAAATATCCAATAATAATGTTGAAGGTCCTAACATCGGGGTGACAACCATTCTTTTCCATCTCATTCTTGAACTCCAAAGCTCTCTCCATTTGTTTAGCATGGCAAAGCCCTCTGATCAGTATATTGTAAGTAGTCAAATTGGGAAAATATCCCCTCCTAAGCATCTCATCAAAGACTTCAAATGCATCTGTCACAGACTTTTTCCTGCAAAGCACCTGAATCATCGCATTATAAGTTGCGACATTTGGAAGGCAGTCATTCTCAATCATATTATCGAAGATCTTCTTCGCTTTCTCGACCTTGCCAGCCATCCCAATTCCATATATTATTGTCGTATAGGTCACAACATTCGGTGAAAATCCTCTGCGCTTAATCTCCTTATAAAACAACCATGCCTCCTTCACCTGACCAGTAATGAAAAAACCATGGAGGAGGGTATTGTAGGTCACAGGTGTGGGTTCAAATCCCTTGTCAACCATTTCCTTCAAAACCCTCTGCGCCATGGGAATGTTCTTCACCATACACCAGCCGTTGGCAAGGGTATTATAGGTAATGCTATCTGGACGAAACCTATACTTTAAATCCCTAAAAATCCTATCAGCCCTTAAAACCTTTTTTGCTTTACATAAGGAATCCAGAAAAGCATTGAATGCAGGTAAATCAGGTGGGCAACCATATTCAGGCATTGAAAAAAACACCCTAGTTGCCTTATCCTCTCTCCCTGCTGCAATATACCTTTCTATTATAATAGCAAATGTTTTGGGTGTTACAGGGCAACCCTCCCTCTGCATATTGGCCATCAAATGCCACAGAGTTCGGTAGTCTTTCATTCTACCTACAATATCAATCATGTAATTATAAGCATCTGGACTATGCTTGAAACTATTTTGCTTCCCCACCCAATTGAAGAATTGTAAAGCTTGGGTTCCATCATTCCATATGTTTTTAAGAACTTTTTCTACTAATGGGGGCGACCAACGGATTCCGGACTGTTCCAGTCCTGAAAACAGGGACTTGCCCTTGTTTTCTAATAAAATTGCAGTGGCTTTTTCCAGGTCTGATTCTGAATAGCTGGGGTTTTGGGTGTGAGTAGAAAATGAGGCAAAATGACAAACAGAGAGCCTATTGTGATTCCTTACCTGCAAGGAGAGTGCCCATCTCCCCATACTTAACGCCTGCTGTAAACTCTATGTTCTGAAATATCTGAACTGCATTGTTCCTTCTTCGGAGACGTCTTTGAGATGTATGACTTTCAAGTATCAGGAGACTCCTCAACTCATCGGTTGTTTGTTTTTGCCTTTTTCAAAGTAAAACTGAGATGGAGAACGCCAAACTCCTTCGAAGAAATATGTAAAGAACAAATGCGGGTTGTGCTGAAAATCCAAATTGGGTTTTCTTGTGGTCGACTGCGAACAATCTACCAATATAGCACTGCGGAACCAACATCTTCATGAATCGTCGTACTCATGTGAACAAAATCCTAAACTAAGTGTGATGCCACGAAAACACAAATAGCTGAAGAAACGTACAATTCATAGGTCCATTAAAATGTATGCGCTCAGCATGGAGTAAAAAAAGTTCATTAGTTGAAACCTAAAAAAATAGCTTCGAAGACTGAAGAGCAAGTAATGTCACATGCCATCAAACTGATTACTAGTCCTATGCCATCAACCGGGAGGAAGAGCCAATTGCCACGCATTTTTTAGTCTTTACAGGTCACGTTTATGTCCTCGAGATAACTCATATTCCATGACCTAATTTAAACAACAAATTTTATTTTATAGGGGGTGAATCAAGGAATCATACCAGGCGTTAGTTACCTAATTTAAGGACCAAAAACGACTTTGTATACTTTGAGGTTGTTGTGTGTTTTAATTGATGAATATAATTAAAATGGAAAACTATAAAGCTTAGTCTACATATGTGATTATTTTGATTTTTTTGAAAAAAAAGTTCTGGGGATATAATTTTGATAAAATTTGGCTTAAATTTTTAGAAATTTAAATTTTTAGAAATTCAGATTATAGTTGTTAAGTTTTAAAATTTTAAGCCGTCAAAAGTTTTTAAGGGTTTTGAATATATTTTTATTATTAAAAAAATGATTCAAATATTTTTTCAGATTTTTTGAAATAAAAATTGCTAAATTTTCCAAAAAAATGATTTTGGCTAAATTGTCACCTACTTAAATAAATCCAAACTATAAAGTTTTATTAATTGTTAATATAGATCTATTTTATAACAATTAGTTTAACAAAGTCTTTTAGTAGAAATCACATGAGAGAATTTTTTGGCCAACGCCTTTTGAACCAAATCAGGACCAGATGAAGAGGCAAACCATGGTAAAGGCTTAAATAAGCAATGTAGAGACATTATTTCAAGGGTTATATTTGAATGATGTAATTGGTTTTTTTCCTCCAAAATTTAAAAAAAAAATGTATTTAATAAATTTGAAGTTCACAAAGTAGAGGGGGGAAGGGTACTTTATGGCCCATGAGAACAAAATGTTTAGATACTCAGGGGTTTTGGTCATATGGCAAATAATAAAGCAAAGATACATGGTCTCTACTAGGGACTTTTATAAGTCAAAGAATAGAAATATGGCCTTTACTAGGGACTTTTATCAGTCAAAGAATATCAGGTCAAAGGCTCCCTCCCAAAGAAGAAATCGGTAGAAAACATCATGAAAAAAATCAAGAAAATTGAGGAAAATATCTCATCTAAAGCAGAATTCCATATCCTAATACACTTCAACAAAGAAGAGACGAGAGTGGAATAAAATATTTATATGGCTTTTTTTACAGTTTTTTTTCTAGTTAATTTTTATCAAAATTGATAGATATTTTTTAAAACTTGAGTTTAAGTTGTTTAATCTGTAGAATTTGAGTGTTCTAGGGGTTTTTAGGGTGTTGAATCCATTTATGTATTCAAAAATGTATTTTAAATAGGCAAAAATCACAATCTTGCCTATTAATTTTGTTAATATATTTCTTTTAAATAATATTAAATTAAATTACAACAAAATCAAATATCATTTAAAAGTGACCAGCCTAGATCCATCTAAAATTTGGATCTAATCTATTGAGGTGCAAACTTCTTTTAAAGTGAATAAGAGGATTTGATCCCTTCTGTTGAAATTTCTATATTATATTATATAAAATAAAACCAAGAGGCCCAAAAAACCTTTTTTTTTTTTATTTTGTTTTGTTTTATTTTTTTTTTTTTTTATGTATATTAACCTCGGTCAAAATGTTTTATAGGCACAAACATTACAATATCTATACCTATGTTGGAGAAAGCCTCTTGCACAATATCTTTTTTTGAAAAAATAAATTAAAAATATGTAAAAAGATTGTAATAAACTTTTTTAAAAGTATATATTTATGTTTTTAATTTTTGTATATTTTAAAAATAAAATGGTAAAGTTTATGTTGCATAATAATCCTTTTAAA
Organism: Pinus taeda; assembly: GCA_000404065.3. Taxonomy (NCBI): domain Eukaryota; kingdom Viridiplantae; phylum Streptophyta; class Pinopsida; order Pinales; family Pinaceae; genus Pinus; species Pinus taeda. Next base: position 5,555 of record APFE030720760.1, on the reverse strand, counting down.
CAATGTTAATATGAAAATGAATATTGCTAAAATAAAAAGAAATTGTTATGAGTTTTATGGTGAAACTAGATATTGCTTAGTTCTCAAAACACCATGAAATGAATGAGTTTGTCACCTTTGTATATTTGAGAGGTTGAAAATGAAAAGCTAATTTTTTTAGGTTGTCCATTTCATTTAATTTTCAACATATTTGTCATACTACCAACCTTTTTAACCTTCTAAGTCAATAAAATTATGGTGATTTATAGCTCTCTTTTAAAATAAATAAAATGTTAAATAGTTTCAAATAATATCTTACATTTTTAAACCTGAATGGGGTGATGAATTTGGCAGATTCCTAGTGCCCCACCTGGAAAATGAGTTGGGGGACATGACACCTGCCCCTGGTGGAGTTTAATGCAGACTATGATTACAATCTATGGACATTGTGAAAGAGGTAATACCCATGACGGGAAAGCAAGGATGCCTAGCTGTGAACAAGAAGAATTGATGGTGCATTTGTGTGAAGGTAGGCGAGGTAATAATGTTACCTAGGTGGTTAAATTTACAGTCGAGAAGTGTTTATTTCCTTGTTTCAGATGGAGGGAAGTCAGTGATGGAGGTTATGCCCACCCTGTTGACGATTAGGGAGAGTATTCAAGGGGTTCATCAAGTTGATGCATGCAAAGCATTATTGTCTTTCCCTCAACTGGTCTGTTCTCTTCATGATACGGTTGGTTTCTTTCAGGCAGCATCACATCGTTGGTATCTTGCTTAATTGGTACTCTAGCATAGAGGCATGGATTTTTCACCCAAACATCCACAAAATCACCAGCCTATGGGTAACTTTCTATTGTATTTGGGCTCTAGGTTTAGTATTTTACCCTATCCTGACTATAGGTTCGTCAACGCATATAATGTGCAAGGGAAGACCATAACATTATTTCTATTTCGAGATGAAAGGAAGGTTTAGGTCTGGGTGTTATGCCTTCACATTTTTGGTGTAGTCTTTAGCCCCCTATTTTGTCTATATTCTTATGATTTCAGGTTTCAATTGTTTGTTGTTTGTTTGAATTTGGTTGTGATGGGCTAGATCGAGACGATGTTTTGGATATTCTTTTTAAAGTGTTATTGTAAGTTCCTAGTGCAGTGCCTTGGGGAGATTGGGAGGGAGTGATATTTGGTATATCCAACATCCTTCACCACCAAGTCAATTTATTTGATTACACATGTGTGTTATCCCTCACCTAGAATTAGCCATCTGGGAAATTTTAGTGGCCAAGGGTGTAAATGAGGACTAGGGTGTATCTAGTTACCTGCGATGATGGAATTAAGGAGTCTTGTCATTGATTTTTTCTTGCTCGACGACTCTATTGCTTCCAATATTATAATTGTACCCCTTATTTCTTGTTGCCAATTAATTGTTTAAAATTCTAAACCATTGGTTTTCAAAAGAAATTGTGGCTCTTCGAGGGAATCAATGGTAGTACTAGGTTATGGTGGACACCTATAGGCTGGAGGAAGGGGTGGTAAGAGATTATTACATTTTTCTCGATAGGAAGGGCATGGTTGATAGTTTGTACATATCTCTCCTTCTCTAGTACGGGTCTTCGGGCTAAGAGATACTTGGTGCTATGGATTCTCTGGAGTTTAAAATTTATCAGTTATCTGTAATCCTTTTTCCAGGTTGCCAAATAATTAACTTTAGGTCTGATGTTGCATCAAAGGGCTCGTGTTAGAAGGGGGGCAATGTACTATCAAGAGTGTGCCCAAAGGGGGCACACCTGTATGCGTCATTGTCTGGAGGACTTCTCTAGACAATACTGGGAACTAACCCTAGGCCTTACCCAAGAAGAAATTGTTCAATTTGAGGGAGAGGAACATAAAGCCCCTCTCTTTGATACTAAGGTCCTAGTAGAATGGGTTGATTGGATCCCTGATACTAGGCATATCAGGGGTTTTTTCAACTAGTACTTGTAGATTATTGGCATGTATTTGAAAATGAAATTCGTATTGGAATGCATAATAGTCAATAGGCGGGAGCATCAAGAAGATATCCTTCATTCACTGGATTGCCTTCACCGCCACCTGAGTAATGTGGATCGCAAGCTAGACAGAATAGAGCAGCACCCTGACATACCCCCTATGATGGGACCAACTCATGAAGGCTCAAAGGAGCCTGAGTCTCAAATCCCTTAGAATAGTCATCCTACGTTTATGTTATGTGTGTCTTATGATATTAGTAGCTTGAGGCAGTGTATCCCAAGACATGCCTCCAATTATCTTCTAATTTTTGTAGTCTCTTTTTGTTTTTAATTATCTATGTCTTCTCTACAGAGAGTTCTTTTCGTTATGGTCTAATCTCCCTAATGAGAGATTGGCAAGACAACTCTTCATCTTGATGTAATCTACACTTTTTCCTAGCAATGAAAGTTCACCTTACAAAAAAAATCATATTTTTTAAAAATTTGATAGACCATATCTATCTTAATAAACATTAATTATCATCATCATAATAAAATGAAATAAAAAATTAAAAAACTTAAAAAAAAATATCTTTATTTTTGTGAACTGAAAATTGTATTAGTTGAAAATATGGGATATATACAACAAGGATTACATAATATCAATCATTCTCTCATATGGAGTCCTGACCATAGTCAAAAGAGTATTCTTCCTTAAAGAGGACATAGACAACTGAGAGCACAAGAATACAAAATTATCCAAGCTGAGACTAACATATGGTCCTAATTGGCCATAAACATAAGAAACTAAAAAAAGAAAAACAACAAGCATATTCAGATTTCCATCATGCCATAGGATATGAATCTGAGCCAGCCACCGAGATGGGATCGAGTGGGTCATCTAAGGGTCTCCCTGTTGTCGGTGGAATGCCTAATGGCATTCGATCTGCTCCATCCTCTGGCCCAAATTTCGTAGGTGTTTATGTAGGAACTACTCCAGTGATTTAAGAGTGTTCAAATGGGATTCATGGTGGTCTAGGATCATCCTTCCTAACAAGAATTTCATTTTCCAATACAGATCCACCGTCTACATGTACTGGTTGAAATTGCCCCACATGTGTCTAGTGTCCAGTATCTTGTTTGTCCATTCCATCAACACTTATGTGTTGAAGAGGGAGGTTATATGAGAGGAGGCCTCCCCTTCCACCTAGGATATTTTATGCCTATGTGTGATCTAGGGAGAGTTCTTGAAATCGAGAGGAAAACCATTCTATGTGATGATGCATCCAGGTTGTTATCACCAAATAACACTAAGGCTTCTTCCTAGAATCGAGATGAGATGTTTTGAGCATAAAGGTCATAAGCCAGGTTCGAAGAAGTCCCTAACCTACAAAGAGTAAAAATTGTGTGTTCATAGGTGGATAAAGCAATTATATAAATCCAAGGTAAAGGGACAAGGTCTAAACAAATGATGCAGGAGGAATTGCGGTTTGAGGATTACGAAGTTAAAGGTCGGGCTTCTCCCCTCCCCGCAATCCACTTATGGCTGCATCTAAGCACAATTCTAGCAGCCTAACCACAAGCGGTTTAGTACCACCACAGGCCCCAGAGTTGAATAAGTTAGCGCCCAATGAATGGCCCTAATCGATTCCAAGCCCGACAAAATATTTCTCCGTGCCACAATACCCCTCGCCAAAATGAGTAAGGGCCACCCGACAGGTGGACCCCTCTCATTCATGGCTCAAGGATTCAAGTATCAGCAAGATGGTAACGTATGCTTAAAAGGTAAAAGGTAAAGTTGTGTTTTGATAATTTGAGCTCATACCTCGCCCTTCTTGACCAACCCTTCACCTCCACGTCTCCTCCTCTCATGCCTTCATCTCCCGCCACCTGGGCATAAACCTTTAACCCTGCATAAAACAAATAAAACCCTAAAATCTTTACCCGACAACAATTCTTCATCACGGTCAAAGAGTCTCCCACCTGGAAAATTGCGCAAGAGCCTTTTGTCCATCCTCCCAGAGACCATGGACATCCTCCCAAGTCACTTTCATTCCCCTGCGGGCTCCAGGTAACCTGACACCACCTAGTCTCCTTGTTTGCTTGTTTTGTTTTATTCGCAGGGATGAAACATGCAACCCCTTCAACCCCAAACAATCATGAGGTCAAGAACCCTGGTGTTAGTCCTCTAACCAACAATGAGGCTCATATTGCAAACCCTGCTTGTCCCTTTTCCCTCACCGACCTCTGTTATGAAATATTCTCAAGCCATGTGAAGAATGAAGACCCGTTTCGAGTTGTAGCTTCTGGGTTATACTACTAGATTTCTCCACTAGTATATCATCTCCCTAAGTTTGTAATTTGGTTGTTGGACTCCTACCAAGTCGAGAAGAACCATTTTGTTTCTCCCTCGGGGAAAGTAATCCTTGAAATAACCCCTCTTCTAACCGAGAGAGCTCTCAACTTCCCCGCATCTTCCTCCATGTGCACCTTCACCGATTCAACCCTAGAGGGACATTTCATGGCACTCCCTGCAAGAGAAATGCATTCCTTCCTAGAGAAAATTCTCTCCCTCAAAGCCAAAAACCTTGCCTTCAAATGTTTAGCTCCCATTCACTCTTTTTAAACCCTGCATTCAACCAATCTTAGCCACTATCATTGGTATTTTAGGAAAGCACTCCACTTTGCAATTAAGCAGAGTGGCTCTCGGATGTCTGCATAAGATGAAGCAGCGGAGATGTCAGTTGAACATCCCAGAATACCTTTCAGACTCCATCCATTTTCAATTCAGCTACCTCAAAGATGTTGCCTCCTTCTGTTACTATTCACTATTATTTTATTTGATTCTCTATACTCACATTGAATAATTCCAATGTCTTCACTTGGATGTGTTTACCCCTGATAAGGAAAGAAATGAAGTCTTCGACTGGAACGTTTTTGTAAGGAAAAGGCCAAGCTTGGGAGGCTATCTCAATTCCTTTCATCCTTTTTGGCTATCGCCTACCGAATCATTCATGAAATCTCCCCCCTGGATTACACAAAGATTCAAGTGTATGAGTGCGAGCTTCCCCCTTATCATTTTCCATTGTTCATACCAATGGGAGTGTTTTCCCTCGAGTTCCTTAAGCAAATCCTCCATGTTGATCTGCTCCACTTTGTACCAGCTAAGAAAGGTTCCATCTTTAAAATGGGACAATGGTAGTTCCTTTTGTGATAAGCACTAGGCAAGCCTTTAAAACAATTGAAACTATGCTTGAAGCCATGGAATTCGAGAAAGGTCAAATCTGGCATTACAATCCCCGAGGTCTCCTTGCTCGAAGAAGGGAAAAGATTAAATCCTCAACCTATGTTCATGATCCTAAGCCCAAGGTCGAATGGAAATTTAATTTTGATTCCTGGCCTCTTAATACAAACATGGAGACCGAATCCCTAGCCATCACGAACAAGACATAAAAGAGGATTGCTGACACCTAAGGGACAACTGACATGGAAGAAGGATTAGCTCATAAAAGAACCAAAAGTCAAGGGAAAGTGTAATGCCCACCCTAGTTTCCTGACTCTAATATGACATTACCTTGCATACTTTAGTCTATGAGTAACTCAGGCTGAGGA
>APFE030720757.1:22323-91866 GCA_000404065.3 Pinus taeda | reverse complement strand
GCCATCATACATATATTAAATGTGTTTAACCATTACGCTATGTTAAATATGAACTACCTAATTATATAAATTTGACTAAATCCACTTGTCCATTTATTATACAGATAACAAATTTAATATCAATTAGCTAATTATATAAATTTGACTAAATCCGCTTGTCCATTTATTATAATAAATTTAATTGTGACGAAATTAATTAAATATCCAGTTTTTATTAACTAGTTTAGTTTTTTTTTTAAATTTTTAATTTAATAAGTGAGTCCAAAAAGATTAAATCTCTTTTCAAATGTGGAGAGATTTGCATCCCAAAATTTAATCCTTCTTAATTGTATATCTCCAAATAAGATGAATTTAGGCTAGTTTTATTATTAATTAATATAAGTATAATTATATTTTATTTTTATTTTTAGTTTTATGTTAGATTGATAAAAAAAAAAAAGTCAAAAAAAGGCTTATTAAATAATAGAATCATTATTTATTTTATTTTTTAATTTGAATTTTGTTTGTCAAAGCTTAGAATAGACACTCTGAGGGTACTCCTATTGTCACTCCAATTGATGTGAAGTCACTAAACTGGGTGGACAAAAATCTAGGGATATGACCCGTGTTGATATCTTAGATGCCCTTGGGTACGCTGTAGTTATCATGTTAGACAATTTGACAAAAAAAAATGTTTTATTTTGGCACATTGAAAATGTTTATAGGGCATTACAAAATTTCTACATATTTTCCTGGAGAGGGCCTCTTCTAGGAATCACTTTTAACCTTTTATTATATTTTAATTGAGCCCACTTTTAAATGTTTACTACCATTTACACCACTACAACATTACTCCCTATCTTTTTTCTTTTAGTTTTAATAAAAAAATGTTAAAATAAAACTAAAATAAAACAATTATAGATATTTTAATTTTGAAATAGGTTATGTTTTTTGCTCAAGTGGTATTGATAAGCCATGGTATTGTAACAAAACCTATTTAGAAATTGATAATATAAATGACGTGAATATTTATGGTTAAGAATATGGTTACATTGTTAGTATTAAAATTTAATTTAAAAAATATTATAAAATTAAAATAAAATAAAATAATTTGATTTTGAAATGAGTTATAGTTTTTTTATATGTGGTATTGATAACCATGATATTGGCCGATGGTATTGTAACAAAGATTATTTAAAAGTTAATAATATTCATGGTAAAATCTTGTTATATTGCAAGTATTAAATTTTTATGGGCTTATTACTCAAATTTAAATATGGTTATAGAATAATTATTTTAATTTATATGGTAAAATGGATCTTAATTTATAACTACTATTTATAGGTTATATATTTTAATGTGGTATGTATATTATGGTTTTATTTTTTTAAATTGATTTTCAACTAGTAAAAATGACAATGTTAATTTGAAAATCAGTTTCGAAAAATCAAAATGGATCACAAAAATTTTCGATCAAAAGATATTATGTTTTATTTCATCTAAAAATATTATGTTTTATTTCATCTAAAAAATATTTGTAATTTTATTAATAAAACAAAATTACAATATAAAAAAATTTAATTTAAAAAATATTTACATTTAACATCTATGGCCTACACATTTCCCTATTACTAATTGTAGAGCACGTATTATGAACATCTAAATTTAATAAATTAACTAATATATAATTTTAATTATTATTAATAGGAGTGAATTTCATATTAAGATCCATATAAAGTTTTTTGAGAAGATTTTTCAGCATAAATCACATTGGAATACGTCCAACGAGTGTGATTCATCGTCAGGACAAGTTGAAGCTGCATGTTAAATAGAGCAGACCATCCAATGGATAAATTTGATGAGGCAACGACTATATTGAATTGGTCAGCTAGAATGGCTAACGACTATATTTGAGTAGGAAACGACTAACCAGACTTGACCAAGGGATATGGACATGAGAATATAATGTTTATTTTTTTTTTAATGCCTATTATCATTTTTAAATATAAATTAATTAATGGGAAATAATTATATATTGAATTGACCGTATTTAAGTAAAATAAATAAATCTTTAGTTCGTTAGTTAGAATAAAATATAAATTAGATAAGGTATTTATTCATATTCATATATATATATATATATCCTAAAATTAAAATTTACATTAATTAACTAATTGTTAAACTAACTGTAAGTTAGTTTTAATATATTAAAATTAAAGGGGCAAATTAAATTTATTTATACTTAAAAGCTAATATAAAGTTAGTTAAATCTATATAAATAGTAAAGAATTAACAAAAAATTAAAAGGTTACATTGGTTATATAATTAAACAAAAATTTTTAGTATTATATTTAAATCATATAATAAACATTTAGCTAAATTAATTGTAAGATAGTTTTATTCATATTTAATCAAAGGGGTTAATATTACATCCATATATAATTAAAAAATTAATTGTAAGTCAATATTATCAACGTTATTACCATACCGAATGTTGTTATATCTATTAATGGATCTTATTAATAAAGCTATTAAAATAAATATAAACTTAAGCCTTATCTAGATATATTAATAAATTATAATAAGAAAAATTCCTAAAAGGATAACTCAATAAGTTCGGGGAATGAGGGACCAAGGATAAAATTAATTAAATCAAAGGGAAGAAAGTAAGAGGATTGTTTTAAAGTAGGTTAGTTATTAGTTCTCATCTTAAAAACATTCATCAATAATAAGGAAAATAAAGTATTTATAATAGGAAATTTATTACCTGAGTAACGATAGAGATTATGATATTAATCGAGAGGAACGGAACAAGGACATGCGAATAAAAATATAAAATCAAAGGTATGATGAAACAGGAAATATTAACGCTCCAGAAATTGAGGAAGAACACTGAAAGAGTGGGGGCAGGGGGAAAAACGGCTAGGAGGAGAGGGCATGGATCCAACCACTGCTAACTTTCTAGCCGTCATCTCTATTGAGATTGTTTGGATTTTTTCGATCTCAATGGCTTCCCTAAATTTCCGGCGATGAAACTGAGCAACCTTGGCAATAACACGAGCCTCCTCAATACACGCGTGATGTTTTGTGTTTTAAGCACACTTTGATAAGGCAGAAGACCGGGTCCTCCCATGTTTTAAGTCGGCTGAGTGCTCATTAATCCTCTGATTAATAAAATGACCAGTCTCGCCAATGTAGGGGGTCCCACAAGAGCAAGGAATACCATAGACACCTTTCATGTCTTTGGGGTCGACTGAGTCCTTTACCGACTAGAGGGAACTATGGATTGTGTTAAGAGGTCTAAAAGTAGAGGGAAAATTATGCTTCCTAAGAATCCTGGCAATCTTATCAGTAGTCCCTTGGATGAAAGGAATATGAACCCTCGAGATTCGATCTTTATGGTTTCTTTATCAATGAATTCTTTCTAGCATTAAGGGAGGCTTTCTTACCGAGGTGCCTACAATAACCATTATTAACAAAGACATTAAGGAGGTGGGCCTTCTCTTCATCGAGGCTCTTTTCATCAGAGATTATCAGTGCACGAGTGGCAAGTGTGTTGAGAACGCCCAACTTTTGAGCTGGGAAATGATGGGAGCTGTCATGAAGATATTGCTCAGTGTGTGTTTTCTTTCGAAACACTTGGTGGGAGAGGGAACCATCAATATTCCTTGAAATAAGAACATGGAGGAAAGGAAGGCATCCATCGACTTCTTGTTCCATAGTGAACTTAATGGCAGGGGATTACTTCTTGAGATGCTTGAAGAAAAGATTCAATTATTATTGGCCATGAGACTAAATGACATCAGTGTCATTCACAAATCTCTTCCAGAGCTTGGGTAAGAGACAGGTTGAGGCCAAAGCCTTGGATACAAAATCTTCCATAAAAATGTTAGCAACATCAGGAGATAAGGGTGAGCCCATGGCAGCACCACATGTATGCTCATAGAAATCACCTTCGAAGCTGAAAAAAGTGGAAGTGAGACATATCTGCACTAAACGAGCGGTATTAAGGTTTGTGAGTTGGTTAATAACATCAATGGCCTCATTTATAAGAATGCACATGTAAAGGTAGACCACATCAAAACTGACAAGAATATCCCTCGGGTCAAGCTTTATGCCCTTAAGTTCTTCAACAAAGGATGTATAATCTTTGATGAAAGACCATGTTAGGCCAACTAAGGGCTTAAGCTTCAAGGCAAGGTATTTAGTAAGAAGGTAAGTAGGACGGCCAATGGTGATGATGATGGGCATAAGGGGGAACCCACTCCTTGTGAATCTTTGGAAGCCCATAGTTCCTTGGAGTAATGGGGTTACTCTCAATGAGTTTATGGTAGGGAGAACCCACAGAGCTACTGGACTTGATAACATTAGCCACAGTTCTTGAGATATTTTTCCAGGGATTCTTGGACAACTTTTTATAGCTTCCACAATTACAAAGATGATCCAACATCGTCTGGTGATAGTCCTCTTTGTCAAGGATGACAATAGTCCCTCCTTTGTCGTCTTTTAGAACCACGATATCTTTGTTCTGGTTTAAGGATCTGAGGGCATCGAATTCATCTTTGCTGATGTTGTTGTTGGGGGCCTTTGCTTTCCTAATGACAACAGCACAATCTTGCCTAATAGTGTCCTTGATATTATCGGGTAAGACCTTAATCCCAAACTCTACGTCATAAATAATATCTTCAATAGGGATCTTCTTAGGGGTGAGGGCAAAATTTAGACCTTTACACAGGACAATTGCCAAAAGATGTTGGATCATCTTTTTAACAATGGAAGCTATAAAAAGTTTTCCAAGAATCCCTTGAAAAATATTTCAAGAACTGTGGCTAATGCTATCAAGTCTCGTAGCTCTGTGGGTTGTCTTTACCATAAACTCATTGAGAGTAACCCCATTACTCCAAGGATCTATGGGCTTCCAAAGATTCTCAAGGAGGGGGCTCCTTTTAGTCCCATTGTCAACACCATTGGCGGTCCTACTTACCTTCTTGCTAAATACCTTGCCTTGAAGCTTAAGCCCTTAGTTGGCCTGACAGGGTCTTTCGTCAAAGACTTTGCATCCTTTGTTGAAGAGCTTAAGGGCATAAAGCTTGACCTAGGGGATATTCTTCTGAGTTTTGATGTGGTCTCCCTTCACACGTGGATTCCTATAAATGAGGCCATTGATGTTATTAACCAACTCACGAACCTTGATATTGCTTGTTTAGTGGAGATATGTCTCACTTCCACTTTTTTCAGCTGCGAAGGTGAGTTTTATGAGAAGACCTATGGTTTTGCCATGGGCTCACCCCTATCTCTTGTTGTTGCTAATCTTTTTATGGAATATTTTGAATCCAAGGCTTTGGCCTCAACCCGTCTCTTGCCTAAGCTCAGGAAGAGATTTGTGGATGACGCTGATGTCATTTGGTCTCATGGCCAAGAAGAATTAGATATTTTCTTCAAGCATCTCAACAATCAATCCCCCGCCATTAAGTTCACTATGGAACAAGAAGTTGATGGATGCCTTCCTTTCCTCGATGTTCTTATTTCAAGGAATATTGATGGTTCCTTCTCCCACCAAGTGTTTCATAAGATAACACACACTGAGTAGTATCTTCATGCCAACTCCCATAATTTCCCATCTCAAAAGTTGTGCGTTCTCAACACACTTTCCACTCGTGTGCTAAGAATATCTGATGAAAAGAGCCTCGATGAAGAGAAGGCCCACCTCCTTAATGTCTTTGTTAATAATGGTTATAGTAGGCACCTCGGTAAGAAAGCCTTCTTTAATGCCAGCATAATTCATTGATAAAGAAAAACCCTAAAGATCGAATCTCGTGGGTTCATCTTCCATTCATCCAAGGAACTACTGATAAGATTGCCAGGATTCTTAGGAAGCATAATGTTCCCTCTACTTTTACACCCGTCAACATAATCCGTAGCTTCCTCCGGTTGGTAAATGACCCAGTCGACTTGAAAGACATGAAAGGTGTCTATGTTATTTGCTGCTCTTGTTGGACCCCCTACATTAGAGAGACTGGTTTTTCTACTAATCAGAGGATTAATGAGCACTGAACTGACTTAAAACATGGGAGGACCCGGTCTTCCGCCTTAGCAGAGCATGCTGAAAAGACAAAACATCACGTAACTGACTTAAAACATGGGAGGACCCGGTCTTCCGCCTTAGCAGAGCATGCTGAAAAGACAAAACATCACGTGTGTATTGAGGAGGTTCATGTTATTGCCAGGGTTGCTAGGTTTCATCACCGAAAATTTAGGGAAGTCATTGAGATAAAAGAAAGGCCAAACAATCTCAATAGAGATGATGGCTGGAAAATTAGCAGTTGTTGGATCGATGCCCTCTCCTCCTAGCTGTTTCCCGCCCTTCACCTGCTTTTTCAGTGTTCTTCCTCAATTTCTGGAGCGTCGATATTTCCTGTATCATCATTCCTTTGATTTCATATTTTTATTTGCCTGTCCTCATTCCCTTCCTCTCAATTAATATTATAATATCTATCGTTACTCAGGTAATAAATTTCCTTTTATAAATACTTTCCTTTCCTTGTTATTGATGAATGTTTTCAAGATGAGAACTAATAACTAACCTACTTTAAAACAATCCTCTTACTTTCATCCCTTTGCTTTAATTAATTTTTATCCTTGGTCTCTCATTCCCCGAACTTATTGAGTTATCCTTTTAGGAATTTTTCTTATTATAATTTATTAATATATTTAGATAAGGCTTAAGTTTATATTTATTTTAATAGCTTTATTAATAAGATCCGTTAATAGATTTAACAACATTCAATATACTAATAACATTAACAATATTGACTTACAATTAATTTTCTAATTATATATGGATGTAATATTAACCCCTTTGATTAAATATGAACAAAAACTATCTTACAATTAATTTAACTAAATGTTTAATTATATGATTTTAATATAATACTAATTTTTTTTTGTTTAATTATATAACCAATGTCAACCCTTTTAATTTTTGCAATTTGTTACCTTATTTATATAGATATTAAACTAACTTTATATTAACTATTTAAGTATATGTGAATTTAATATTGCCCGCTTTTAATTTAATATAATTAAAACTATCTTGCAGTTAGTTTAATAATTAGTTAATTATGAATTTTGTTTAATTTATATATATATATACTATATATATTATATATATAATATATATATATATATATAATATATATATATATACTATATATATATGAATAAATACCTTATCTAATTTATATTTGATTCTAACTAACAAACTAAAGATTTATTTATTTTATTTAAATACAGGTCAATTAAACATATAATTATTTCCCATTAATTAATTTAGATTTAAAAATGATAATATGCACTAAAAAAATTAAACATTATATTATCCTGTCCATATCCCTTGGTCAAGTCCGGTTAGCCATTTCCTTGTCAAAATAGCCGTTAGCGAGTCTAGGTGCCCAATTCAATATAGTCGTTGCCTCGTCAAATTTAGCCGTTGGATGTTCTGCTCTGTCCATTTAACATGCAACCTGGATCTGAATCTTCAACTTGTCCTGACGACTAACCACACTATTTGGTTCGAAACGTGTCGTTAAATGCATTCGAATATGATTTACACCGAACAATATTCTCAAAAAAAACTATTTATGTGTTAAGATTAAATTATTCTAAGGGCAATTCAATTGGTGATAATCTTTAAATTAAAAGATCCAAAGTTCAGCTCCCCAAATAACCCAATCTACTGAGTAACTCAATCTACAAAGTGGAAGACCATGGTAGGTCTTAGAAGTATAGTGATAGTGGCCAATGACAACTAACTCAAGAATGTACAATCCAACCTAATTATTCTTCTAATAAAAAAATATTAAACTTAAATTACTATTATAATAATTTTTTTTTTTTTTTTTTTTTTTAAGAATCTTAAATCATCTCAAACAAAATCACAAAATCATAATGATGAAAATACATAGCATTGACTTGTCCCAGAAAGAAAACTCATAAAAAAGGAGTCATTTGAGAAAATGTTTTGTATATTTTTACTTTATAATTCTAATTGTTTAAATGGATTAAAGTTAATTATTTAGATGGATTAAAACTTTATGATTGCTTTTAATATTTTATTGGACTATAACAAATTATTTTTTTATGAAAAATATGAGTGGGACACAACCATATAAAAATTTCTCTAAAAATGGAAACTAATGTTTATGAAATTTTCAAATACTAGCAAAATCATGCATCTACCTATTACATAAATAAAAGAGAACATGTGAGTGGTTATATATATTCTTAAGAAAATGGCCAAAATTTTTATGTAGCTGTACTTCATGTTGATTAAACTTTAGATGGGAGATATTTTCTTGACCCAAGTCTAATTCACCATAGGATGCATCATCACATTTAACCTTGATGTATAGAACAAATAAGACTATGAGAGTCATTAAAGGAAGGCACATTAATTTTCTTTTGACTTAGAAAGGCTCAGAGGTCAACCACATTGTCAGGAAGAGAGGATAATTCATCCTCAATGTTGTCCTCACACTTTTCACCCCTATATTTTTCGTAGAAGCTCTATAGAAATAAAACATATTTTTGGATTGAGACGATATCCAATGTTCAAATTTTTCTAGAGGGATAGAAAGATGCCATATTTCTTTATGTAAGATTGCTTTGGGAGGTGAAATCAGGATGTCTATATAATTCCATAAAATATATTTGTAAGAATATAACTATTGGGGAGATTCCAAAGAGGGATTCTTAGTCTTGAAATTATTAGACAAAAGGGACAGAACACGAGAAACAAAAATTTAAGGAAGCGTATTTTCATTATGTAATACTGACCTATTTCTTGCTAACCACAATTTCCAACATATAAATTTTGGTATTCTTTCCAAATTATTTTGAAGTGTGGATTTCCTTTGAAAGATCCAAAATAATATTTGTCCTAAGATTCAAAGAAGATAGAGATATGAGAGGGCTATTGAAAATTTGGAGAGGGATCAAGGAGATAAAATTCCTCAACAAATTTGGAATATCGACATTCTAAAAAAAGCATGAGATATTGATTCTTCAAGAGAGAAACATAATGGGCATCTTGATGGCCCATAAAATCCTCTTTTATAGAGGTTTTCCATGAAGAGGATCATATTTTCTAAATATTCCAAAACAAATATGTATCTTTAATAAACCACTTGCATTTAATATAAATATGGATAGTCAACTTTTCGGAGGAGGGCCATTAGAAAAAAAGAGTAATAAGCAGTCATTTTTGATGTTATAGTTTTAGGACCCCTAACCTATGTAGTGTTCAGCCAAATACTATGTGGGGGGACACCCTAAAATATGTAAGTCAAGTTGTTTTAAATAATGCTATAATTGGCTAGGAGTTAGACCAAAGTTCCACTTCAACCATAGATCATCTCTTGACTAAGAAGAGACATCGACCAAGAGGAGGTTACCTTGATATGCCAAGCAAATATGTAGAGGCCTTCGAGAGGAGAGGAGATCAAGGGTTTGTTGAACCAAAATACCATACATCTAAAGTTTAATACTTTTATGATTTCCAAAGATCCAAGTCGATAGAGATTAATTATAGGAAGGGATAAACATAGATATGGAAAATTTAATATCATCCTCTAGCATTATTCATGTAATACAAAAATGAATGTTTTTCTCCATTAGAGTACTTATTCAAAATGAGTTTCTTCCACCACTCCTTATCATTGATCAAGTGCCATAACAACGTTTCTTGCAAAGCTATGTTCATTAGAAGGAGAACTTAGATTCCAAGTCCTCCACAGTCATTTGGAATTTTGACAGTTTACCATTAACCAAGTGAAACTTTTTGGTATTTTTCTTCTCTCATTGTGATAATTTTTTTTTGCTTTCGTGAGTTGTTTGAACTCTTATCCCCATTAGACCTAAAATGGTTGAAAATTTATATAAGGGGAGAGCTAAAAAGACCAAGTTAATGAGCACTAATATACTAGTTGGATTTTTTGGATAGTGTGTTGTCATTAATGACACCAATGTCATGTCATTGATGTCAAAGGAGGTATGATTCCTTGGAGATCATTGAACATTTTTTGACACATTAGTGATTTTAAAGGAGGTATTATAACTTGAATATATTGAGCATTTATTGAAGTTATGTCGATCAAACAAGTTGGTTGAATAATGCTCTTCAAGGGAATCCTGTCAATATATGACACTCAGTAAAACTCCTGAGCGATAAGGAGAAATATTGAGTTGAATTAAAGTAAGTTTATAATGGAGAAAAAAGGGTCAATCCCCAAATATATTAACTAGTACGAATTTTTTCCATGGGATTAGGAAGATAGTGCCTAGTTTGGGTGATCAATGATAATGGATGTTTGAAGTTACATGACCGTTAATTGATAGTTTGACTGGATTGTGTTATGTTTCCACAAGGGAACTAAGATCGGTATGACCCCATATCACATTGATCAACATACACATAATGGTGTATGGTACACCAAAATATTATTATATGTGGAAAGTCCAGTTTAACACATGTGTGATGTGTTCGATGTAATATCTATGTGTTGTGGTGGATCTGGCGTAACACATGTACATGTGTGATGTTGCATGTCTAATGTATTACCTATGTGATTTGGTAGTCCAGTGTGATACACTTTTGACATGGCATATGCAGACCTGGTTGACGTTGTGTATGCAGACATGGTTGATGTGATGAATCCATATATGTGGCGTACGTAGAGATGGTTGAGATGGTGAACCAAGACACATTGCATAATAAAATATGGTTGATTTGGAAGATTCCTAACATGTGGCACCTTAGTGATGTGAACATATGGCATTTCAAACATGCATTTTTTGAGTGGCCAACAACATTGATTTTGGGTGACACATGGCACCACAAAAATGGTGCCATATGGGAATTATGATTTCATGTCTACATCAACATTTTGTTTCCCATTTAAAACTAAGATATCGATTACATGGTCCGGTCACATGGAAAAAAAAAAGTATAGCCCCAAAGCCCTCACGGCTCTCCTAGTCACAAACTTGGCATAATTTTGGTTATCCATGAATATATATATATATATAGATATATATATTCATGTGTGTGAAATTTGTGTTAGTGCAAGGAATATAGGTACTCACAACATAAAGTTGAGATTTTGGTGCTTGTTTCTTGCCGTTTATTTCATGGCTATGTAGTGACTTGTTTGTTTGTGTTGCACATCGTCACATGTTTGAACCTACACCAATACTTTAGTGCCTATATCTATCATATGATAACATGACTATACACACATAATATGGATGAGATGGTGTTCATCCCATTTTGTTGTGGGTGGTCACAAGTTCAAATCTAGTTGGATTATATGAGGTCGAAATAATTTTCCTTAGGTTGGATAATTAAACACTCGAAAGGTGCATTCTATCGACTGCATTCCAGAGAAGTGAATTTTGTAGACCACATATTAGAAAGCTACATTTTTTTGGCCCATTGGGGTCATTTTATTGAACTTCTATCATTTATAATGTTTTGTGGGTCATTTTCATGCCCAAATTGATTTTTGAAAAGGTGGAAAATGATAAGAATATTTTTGTGATTTGAAAGGATATGAAAATTCATAAAGATAGTTTTTGAGGGAAGAAGGGTATATTTATTTTGTTGTTTTCAAAATGCTTTGGGAATTATAAGCATGTTTATTCTTCGTGATCAGAATAAGAAATGAAGAAGATGCTATTATTAATAATTGAGGAACATTGTTGAGGTTGCATTGATATTGTTGGATTTGTAATGGGCATTTATTATGTTTTGCGCTTATGGATCCAATTTAAAATATTGTGAAAAGTGATCAACCATTATTTCATGAAGGAGGTTGGTGCCTCATTAGGATGGAGCCTACAACAAGGGTTGGTGCCTCATTTTGTTAAAGTGTATCTAGGTTGGAGCCTACAATAGAGGTTGATGTGTTAATAGGTTGAAACTTAAATTTTGTCAGAGCCTATAATAAGTTAGAGCTTGCAAATCTTTGGTGTTGGTGCCTACAAAAATATTTTGGGGCTTGATACCTCCAATAGATTGGTACCTACAAATTGATTTAAAAAAATATTGAAGAATATTAGAATAGTTGTGGTTTTCTCCCACAAGGATTTCCATGTATATCTAGTGTTCATGTGTATTGATGTGGAGATTTATTTTATTCATGCATTATTATGTTGTTAGTTATGATGAATTTTAGAATTGATTAAATTGACTAAAAATCCCATTAAACTGATTCATCGCCCTTCCCACCTTAGTGTAATCATCATTCCAACAATTAGTATCAGAGAAGTCTCCTTTACAAAAAGTAAATTATTGGATGGTTGATCAGAAGGAAAATGGCCAATGATTGTGGATCTTTGGGCAAGCCTCCTCAATTTTATGAAACAAACTATGCTTTATGGAAGATAAGAATAGAAACCTACATCATTTCATTAGGTACTAATGCATGGATGGTTGTTTAGAATGGTTAACAAGTGCTGAAAAGTCATCCCATTGATGCAATTAGTAAATCTCTCTATACATTTAATGCCATGGAAAAAGAAAATCCATCTTAAGTGGTTTATCATATATTGAATTTATTAAAGAGATGCATTACATGTTAGCCAAAGATCTATAGGACAAGCCTAAAAACTATTATGAAGGGGTCAGAAAAATAAAGGAGGCCAAGTTGGAAACTTATAAAAGTTAGTTTGAAAGTTTGAAAATGAAATAAGATGAAAACATTGCCTCATATTTCCTTTAAGTAGATGGAATTGTTAACACAATTAAATGCATCATTAAGACAATGAATCAGACTAATATTGTTTATAAAGTATTAATATCTCTTCCCTCAAGGTTTAATCCTAAAGTTTCATCCATTGAGGAGATATCTGACACTCAAAATTTAAACATGGACATCTTTCGTGTAACTCTTACTACATATGAACTAAGGATAGAAAACGAGAATATAGGATTGAGGGAAGCCACATTCAAAGAAACCAAGGAAAGAGAAAGCATGGGATTCAAGAAGACTACATTCATGAATCAAATGAAGAGGAAGCCAAATTTGTAAGAAAGCTAAAAAGAGGAATTGGAAATTTCAGAGGTAAGATTCCATTTAAATGTTTATAAAGTGGAAGAGTAGGAAACTATGCTTCTAAATGACCTTAGGAAAAAAGTAAATGTTAATGATGATGAATTAAAGTTAAAATATAATGATCATAAAATAAGACAAAATGTCAAAAAGAGAAGATTGTACTCCAAAGAAGATAGTGTATGTGAAAGTAATGAAAACATGTTTAATGATGAAAGGGGGGATATATTGTTCATAGCCATGAGTGCTAAAAATAATAAACAAGAGATAGATTCATTAGAATTAGACTTTGAAGGAGAACTCATAAATTGCTTGGAAGAACTACAACCCCTAGGAAAAAAAGGTATATCAACTAGAACAACAACTACAACAATATAAGGATAAAGACTGTGATGCAATTTTTTCATCCTTTTAAAAATTGAATTGGAACAAAACGAAGAAGATAAAGGATATTATTTCAAAGAAGGTAAAAGAAAAGGAAGGAAATTATGAAAAAATGGAAGAAGAAATTATTCTTTTACGAAAAGAATTATAAAAGACCTTAGAATAGCTTAAACAAAACTTGAATCTCATTAAAGGTTATGAGTTATTAGATCACATAATCAGCGTTTCAAGGTTACCATCAATGAAGACGAACCATGGGTATGACGAGATCAGAAAGGGAAGTAAGTGAGAGTCAAGATCATCAACAATAGAAAATGAAAATAGTAAACCCATGAAATATGTTGGTGCACTTAACAAAAATTCAAGCAAACAACAAATCAATGAATTTACTTTCACCAAAAGAGGGTTGAATCATCCATAAAAAGACAAGGAAGAGGAAAATAAATCAATAAGAGGATAAAATGGTAACCATGAAAACATAATTAAGGTCTCAACTAAACTATGAATCAACAAAGTTTTCGCAAAGAAGGTAGGAAAAATAGAACTAATAATGTTATTCTTTTTAGCAGCAAATATTCATTTAGGTACCAAACTTTATTTTATGGACATTGTTACTAATGCAATAAGTTTGGTCACAAGGAAGTTGATTGTCAATCCTATGCAAGAAGAAATTATGAAATAAGAGTATTTCTAAAGAATAAATATTTAAGAAACAAATCTAGAGGTATGTATGAAAATAATACTAGAAGATATTTTTTCCTCTTCTTTGCATAATTATTTTGAATGCTATATATGCAACAAATTTATGCATAGGGAACGAGACTGTAGGATAAGTTGATTCATATATCACCACCAAGGCAATGAAGAATGTCCCCCTATAAATCCAACCATATGGAGGTAGGAAGAAAAAAAAATAAAATCCAAGGATAAATCTAATCACTCAAATTTAATCCATTAGTGAAGGCTTCTTCAAGTATATATGTGTGATTGAGATGGAACTTGAAGAAGAAATAGCGTGTAATATGAATGTAGAATATTGAAGGAGCCTATGCATAGGGGGATTAGTTATTAGAAAGAGTATTTCAATAGTCTAGGGAAATTGATTGGTGAACCAACATATTGGATATTGAGACACCTGTATTGGATCAGGGATTTGTGTAGATGATATATTAGATGTAAAAGGAGTACATGGCTAACTTAGGGCCTACTCACATGGGGAGTGTTATTGAAACAAAATGACATGAAGAATTATAATATGAGGGAATATTTGGGGAGAGATCCCATTCACAAGGGGGAGAAGGTCCACAAGTAGTAGTAATTCTAGAAGAGTAATTGTGCGTAAGTGGTATTTGGATGAGAAACCATTATCAATGGGCCCATTTTCCATTAATGTCAAAGGGGAGAGGTAGAATAAATTGACTATATCATGATGATATATTTTTCAATAGGCTGATAAGGGGAGTTTCATCCATTTCCATCAATGACCATTAAAGTCTAATGGTGCTTCCATCAATGACAAAGGGGGAGGTTGATGGACAATGCATTGCCATTGATGACAATGAATGTCATGTCATTTATGTCAAAGTAGGTATGATTCCTTGGAGTTCATTGAGCATTTTTTGACACATCAATGATGTCAAAGGAGTTATGATATCCTAAATATTATTGAGCATTTTTTGAAGTTATGTCAATCAAACAAGATTTTAAATGGTTTGGTTGAGTAGTGCTCTGTGAGATCTTTCCTTTGATTTCAAATGCAAAAGGAGTACACAAAAATACCGATTTGGACTTGAGAAAGATCATAATGGATAAAAAGGGGTCAAATCTAGAATACGTTAACTAATGTGCATCTATTTTGGTGGATTGGGCAAATAGTTCCTAGTTCAGGTGATCGACGATGATGGGTGTTTGAATTTGCATGACCTTTAATTGACATATTGATTGAGTTATCTTATGGTTTCAAATGGGAAATAAGAGGGGTGGGACCTCATTCCATATTGACTACCATACACATAATGATGTCACATATACTAGTACAACAACATTTTATTATATGTGGAAGGTCTAGTGTAACACTTGTGTCATGTGTCCAATGTAATACCTGCGTGATGTGGCAAGTCCAATGTAACACCTGTGTGACTTGTCTAATTTAAAACTTATGTGATGTGGTAGTTTTGATGTATTACCTACGTGATATGGAAGGCCATGGGTGATACACTTTTGATGTGGCATATGCAGACCTTGTTAGCTTGGCATCTGTAGACATGGTTGATGTAGAAAACCTAGACGTGGCATAAGCAGAGATGGTTGAAATGGAGAACTTGTACACGTGGTCCATGTAGTGTTAGTCGATGTAGTAGAACCTACACATGTGGGACCTTGGTGACATGGACACATGGCATTCCAAATAGTTATTTTTGAGTAGCCAACATGGTCAATTTTGGGTGACACATGGCACCACCCAAATGGTGCCACATGCACACAATGAAATTTGTATGTTAGCATCTGGTTTTTCATGGATAATAATGATATTGGTCACATGAAGTGGTAACATGGAAAATAAAGGTATAACCTTGAGGCTCCTGGGGCTTTCATGGTCAAAATATAGGTATAATTTTGGTCATGTGGGTTGGCTCAACAACAATAGGGTGTTCAAATAATCACCACCAACCCAACATATGATTCATTTCAAAACACACACACACACACATACATGCCACTTTGTGTATTAATTCAATGCTTGCATTACTATATATATATATATATATATAATATATATATATATATTATAGATATAGATATATATAGATATATATATATAGTTAGTGTGAGAATCATAGGTCTTGGAAATATATGGTCATGTTTTCGGTGCTTATTTCTTTTTTTTTTTCATGGCTATGTGGTTCTATGTATGTTTTTACTGTGGATGGTCACAGGTTTGAGTATGCACCAATCTATTGGTGGGTAATTCTATGATATCATAACATGATTACAAGAACATAATATATGAAGGGACACAATATAACTGAGACGATGTTCGACTTGTTTACACTACGGGTGGTCATGCATTAGAGTCCAATTGAATTAATTGAGGCTAAAATAATTTTCTTGCGGTTAGCTTAATCATGCACTAGGAAGGTGCATTCTATTGACTGCACATTGGAGAAGTGCATTGTGTAGACTCTAGATAAGAAAGGTACATCCTATCAACCCATTAGGGTCATTTTACTTAATTGTTAATTTTTGTAAAATTTGTAGGTCATTTTGAGGCCCAAATTGATTTCTGAAAAGGGGGTAAAAGGAAAGAATATTTTTGTGATCTGAAAGGAGGAAATGAAAAATTTAGAAAGATAATTTCTGAGGGTAAGAGGCTATATTTATTTTTTTGTTGTAAAAATATTATGGGGCTTATGAACAAGTTTAGTCTTGGTGATCAAAATGAGAAATGAAGAAGATGCTGCTCTTGATTACCAAAGAATAGGTTGAGGTTGCATTGATATGATCATATTTGTAAGGGGTATTTATTGTGTTTTGAGCTTGTGCATCAAATTTGAAATATTGTGAAAAGTGCTCCACCATGATTTGGTACAAGAGTTTGGTTCCTCATGTGGTTGAAGCCTACAAAAAAGGTTGTGCCTCATCAAGTTGGAGCATATGAAAGAGGTTGATTCCTCAACAAGTTGGAGCCTACAGTAGTGGTTGGTGCATCATTAGGTTGAATCCTACAACAGAGGTTAGTGCCTCATCAAGTTGAAGCCTAAATCATGTTAGAGCCTACAACAAGTTGGATCTTGCATATATTTGGGGGTTGGTGCCTCTAGTAGGTTGGTTCCTGCAAATTGATTTTGGTGGTTGGTTCCTTTATTAGGTTGGTGCCTGCAAATTGATGCAACCAAAGATTAAAGAAGATTACAATGTTTTTGGTTTTCTCCCGCAAGGGTTTCCACATATATCTAGTGTTCATTTTCACTGATGTGATGATTGATTTTATTGATGTATTTTTATGCTTTTAGTTATGATGAATTGTGAAATTTTTTAAATTGATTAGATTAGCCATAACACTAATTACCCCCCCACCCCCCACAAATGTAAACATAATTCCAACAATTGGTATTAAATAAGGTTCCTTCATGAACAAGTGATCACCATAAGGTTTATCATAAAGAACATGGCCAATATTAGAGGATCTTTAGGAAAGTATCCTTAGTTTGATGGAAATAATTGTGCTTTCTAGAAGATAAGAATGGAAACCTACATCAATTATTTAGGTATTGATGTATGTATGGCTATTAAGAATGGTTACCAAGTGTTAGAATCTACTCCCATTGATGTATTCAGTAAATATATATACTTTAATTCAATGGAAAAAAATGGAATCTTAAATTTCTTATCTTATATTGAATTTACCAAAGTGATGCATTGCAAGTCAGCCAAAGCTATGTGGGATAGGATTAAAGGGTATTACGAAGGGGATAACAAATAAAGAAGTCTAATATTTAAACTTGTATAAGTTATCTTGAAAGTTTAAAAATGGTAGAACATGAAAATATTGCCTCATATTTCCTTCATGTAGATGGAATTGTTAACACAATCAGAGGTCTCAATGAGATATTCATGGAATATGATATTGTTCATAAAATATTAAGATCTATTCCCTCAAGCTTCAATCCTAAAAATTCACCCATTGAGGAGCTACCTGCCATACAAAATTTAAACATTGATAACCTACGTGGAACTCGTACTGTATATTAACTAAGGACAAACAAGGAGAAGATAGGATCCAAAGATGCCACACTCAAAGAAACCAAGGAAAGGAGTAAGCATGGGATTTCGAAAGACTCCAATCATGAATCAGATAAAGATGAAACCAAATATGTAAGAAAGCTAATAAGGGGAACTAGAAAGTTCAAAGGTAGTATTCCATTAAATTTTTTTGAATGTGGAAGAGTAGAACACTATCCTTATAAATGTCTTGATGAAAAGTAAATGATAGTGACGATGAAGTAAAATTCAAATCTAATGATGATAAAAGAAGACAAAATGTAAAAAATATAAGCTTGTACTCCAAATAATATATTTATTGTGAAATAAATGAAAGCATATCTAATGATGAAAGTGGAGAGATATGGTTCATAACAATGAGTGATCAAAATACTAAAGAATATATTGAAGTAAGACGTAGACTTTGAAGGAGAAATCGTACGTGCCTTGGAAGAATTATGACCTCTAAGAAGAAGGTAGATCAAGTAGAACAACAACTACACGAATATAAGGATAAAGATTGTGATGCATATTTTGTCATCCTTCTAAAAATTGAACTAGAAGAAACCAAGGCAATGAAGGATATTCTATCAAAGCAGTTAAAAAGAAAGGAAGAAAAATGTGAAAAAAAGGAAGAAGATATTGCACTCTCAAGAAAAGGATTATTAGAAAAATGCAAGGATTCTGGGTAATAAAGATATAACCACTCAATTTACAATAGTAGGAACAATCAAGCAAAGAATGAAATATGTGAAAGACACTACTGATCATCATCGACTTAAAGAAGTTTATAAAATTGATTGCTCATTTGATAAAAGTTATATTGGAGAAACAAGGATTTCCTTGCAAAGAATAATGAAAGAGCATGGAGCTAACATTAAAAGTGAATAGCCACAGACTTCATCCATCACTAAACACTCCTTGAAAACTAAGCATCATATTTTTTGGGAGAAAGCTAGGATTGATGCTAGAGAAGACCACTATTAGAAGAGGAAAATTAGGGAAGCCCTTGAGATAATGAAAAATCCATATAATCTCAATAGATATGGTGGTTTGAATATTAGTGGAATTTTTTTACCTTTAATAGCATGGATTAGTTCTACTAGATTCACTCCTTCTCAAGTATAGCCCTCGCACATATGACTTTCTCCCCCTAGTTTCAATGCAGATAATATTAATTACAATATATTAATTTTAATATGTTAATTGTGATATATGAAATTTAATATACATTAGTCATAATAAAAAGACGTAATATTAATTACCTTATTTAATATAATAAATATTTTATAATATTCACTTAATTAAAAACATTAATTATTGTAATATGCATACTAAGAATACTATATTCCATAACAATAATAATAATAATAATTACTATTATAGGTTTATTCATATTTTATATTTATATGTTTGTTTAGACTATGTGTGTTATAGACTATCGATATTTAAATATTTATATTATAGGGACTATAAATATTAATAAATAAATATTTATTATGATATAAGGTAAATATTTATTATCATAATAATTAGATTATATTAATTTTTAGGAATCTCTTTAATTTATTAATTATAGTTCCTTTCATTTTAAGATTAGGGTTTTCTCGCATCGTCATTTTATGTTATTGATTTATTTCTTATTTTCCCATTTTTACTTATTCCTTCGCTTTGCCTCATCCTTCTTCGACCATTGTATTGAAGATTTATCCTCTTAGGGATTCGAAAGATCGACACATTTCAAATATTATTGTGGAAAATCGAAACTCTCTATCTATAAAAGCAAACTGTAGAAAAATAAAATCCACTGAGAAAAGAATAAGAAAACGTCTCATATTAGCCTAATCAAAACTTGAAGCACATTAAAGGTTTTGAGTCATTAGATCACATCCTCAGCATTCAAAGACCACCATTATTTAAGACATGCCTTGGGTACAAAGAAATCCCAAATAATAGTAAGGGTGATTCAAGCCCATTAACAACAGAAAAGGAAAACAAGAAACCCATCTACTATGTTGGTGTACTTAACAAGAATTTACGAAAACAAAAAATCCATGAATACGCTTTCAAGAAAATATGAATGAATCGTCCAAAAAATATGAGGAAGAGGAAAAGTTATTAACAAGAGGAGAAAATGGTAACCATGCAAACATGATAAAAGGCTCAATTACAACTATGAATCAACAATGTTATGGAAAAGATGGTAGGAAAAGCACAATAAAAAATGATATTCCTTTCAACAAGAAATATTCATCCAAGTACCAAACTTCTTTTTATAAAAATTGTAACTCATGCAATAATTTTTGTGATAAGGATGTTGACTATAGAGCCTATGCAAGAAGAAATTTTGAAAGAAGAGAAATTCAAAAGAATAAGTATTTAAGCAACAAACATAAAGGTATATATAAAAATATATTAGAAGACGCAATTATTTTGCTCCTTTTCAAAATTATGTCAAATGCTACATATGAAACAACTTTGGGGACAAGGAATGAGACTGTTGGAGTAGTCTAGCCATATATCACAATGAAGGGAAGGATAAATGTCCCCCTAGAAATCCAACCATATGGAGGAATGAAGAAAAAGGAGTCAAGAATATATCTAGTCACTCATATCCAATCCATTAATGACTGATTCATCAAGTATATATGTGTGATTGAGATGGAACTTCAAGAAGCAATAGTGTGCAAGATGAACGCAGAATATTAGAGGGGCCCAGGGATAGGGGGAGCAATTATTATAAATAGTATTTGAGAAATTTAAGGAAGTTGGATAATGAACCAACATATTGGATTTTGAGACACTTGTATTGGATGATGGATTTGTGCAGGTTATATATCAAATGTAAAAGGAGTATAGGGCTAACTTCTAGCCTACTCAAAGAGGAAGCATTATGGAAATTTTGACGTCTAAAATGGTCCTCCTAAGAAATTATAAAATAATAGTGGAAATAATAAAATAATATTATATTACATCATCAAATTTTAGAGGGAAAAAAGAAAAAACTATATGTTCAACTCGTATTTTACCCTTATATCCCTATGGTTTTACTCAAATTTTGAGTGGAAATGCTCGCTAGATGCAAAATTTTATTCCTCATCCAAGGAGTACCCATGTTGCATCCTTTTGATGGACCCTACTACATGAAAAATGAGAAATACATGAAAAACGTGATCACAATCACATATTTTCATGTATTTCTCATTTTTCATGTAGTAGGGTCCATAGAAAGTATGCGACATGGGTACTCATTGGATGATGAATTAAATTTGACACCCAATGAGTACTCCCACTCGAAATTTGAGTAAAACCTTAGGGAGATAAGTTGGAAATACGAGTTGAAAAAGTAGTTTTATTATTTTATTATTTTTTAATATTTTTACTTATTTACTCCAAAAAATGGTGAATCATCCCCATGGTTGACATCATCATCTTGAATCCTATTGGTTTTTGTAAAGTTTAGTTTAGTTGTACATTTTTCTTAGGAGGTCCATTTTAGACCTCAAAATTCCCCTAATGTATGATTGCATCATGGGGCCTTCACTTAGAGCACAATTCCATACCACGTGCATACATATTCGAGGATATATATCAAGAAAAAATTTCATAATATATTGAGCATATAATAGGGGGTAAATGGCTTTTATATTGGCAGGTATAAAATATGGAGTTCAAATTTAATGAAAAAATATAAAGAGGTATAAAAAATATTAATGAAAAAATGGATACCTACAATATCTATTGAAAGTAGGAGTTTTCTAAATTGGGAAGGTGTATTGAATTCATATTGGTAGGTGGTTAGATAATGTGATTTTTAGAGGTTTTTTCCAATATGTAGTCAAATTAAGGGTATTTTTCAATATTCCAAAAACACACGTGGCATATCGGAGGTTCATTGAGTGAAGCCCTCGTCGATTACAGTAACATCATTGTAAGCATTTAAAGGAGGATAAATTATTCATGGGGAGAGCTCATTCGAAGGGAGAGGAGGTCCACAAGGAAAAACAAAAGAGTAATTTTCAATCATTGGTAAAGGGATGAGAAGCCATTATTAGTGGGTCCTTTTGCCATTGTTGTCAAATGGGGAGAGATAACAAAGATTGACTATATCATGATGATAGATTTTGTAGTGAGCTGTTAAGGGGAGTTTCATCCATTTCCATCAATGACCATCATTGTCTAATTGTGTTGGCACCAATGAAAAACATTAGAGGAATTTTGAGGTCTAAAATGGACATCATGAGGAAAATAATAAAATATAGTAAAAATAATAAAATAAAAAGTTATAAATTTTTAAAGAAAAATAAAAGAAACTACTTTTTATATTATATTTTTGGCTTATTACTTTATAGGTTTACTGATGCCAGCCTAAGCCACAAATACCATAATGATGCAGCCTAAGCCACATATACCCACAGTATGCAAATAAAATTGCATGTCATATACATGTGTACAAGTCCCAGGAATTTCTTATATTCCATACTTAGTAAAATCTTCTATAAGTCAAGGTTCAAGGTTCCTTAAATAAACTTTATGTGGAATATTCATTTAACTATCCAATAGGTTTTGACTTTGGGTTATTCTTACCTTCGTTGCTTATCAACCATACCCTGGTCTTTAGACTTTGGTTAAAACTCAAATTTAACCCTTACTACATTAATTCGACTTATTTCTATTATAGTTTCCATATAATAGAAATATTTCATAATCCAAACTTAAAACCTTACCTTTCCGCCATTATTCAATCCTTTGCACATATATCGATGCTCTCCTTAGTGTATAAAATCTACGCTGTCAGCCTCATTCCTCAATCCGATGGTTATCGCATCACCCGATTGCCAACCAGTTTGGCTTATCTCCATTGTTGATCTATCTCATCTGATCCAACAGCTATCGCATCGTCCACTTGGCAACTAGCCCAAACAATCTCCACCATTGATCAATCCTGCTCGATCCAACGGCTATCACCTAATCTCGCATGAAATTAAGCACGCCCGATATCTGATCGAGAGCACGCGAGAAAAGTGGTTTTCTCTTTCCATCATGTGCTATGTGTCGGCTACTAAGGTAATCACATAGAATTTAGAAAGACCGCTTACCACCTTTAGGGCACACGAGAAACTACTTACCCCTTGCAAAGACTGCTCCGTCCTTCTACTAACACGTGGTGTTAATCTCCACCATTCATCTTCTTGACTTTGTTTGCATGACTTAATATTAGTTGTCTATCACACACAACCTCATCCATTAATCTGATTGATCAAATGGTTCCTGTGCACTACTACATCCTTTTGTTTCTTACTCTGTAATAGCCCATTCGGCTTTCTGCCTGTTTATTTGTTCTTGCCTTACGATCTTCACTTGTTCTAATCTCGATCTCCACTCTGTTACTTCACTTCTTCGTGCCTTTATGCTTCCTTCATAAATCCTTAGGTTTTAGGAAACCTTACAGTATTACCTTCACTGTAACATTGAAGGTTTTCTCCAATGCTGTGTTTAACATTCTTCTTTGCACTTCTTCTCTGATTCTACACATCTGCAACCTATGTTACGCATAACTACTCTATTTCACACACAATCTATAATTCAATTACTCAATACACATCGTACAAACTCAGAATCAGGTTATCTGTGTTAATAAATAAACATTTACACAGGAATGTCTTCCTTGACCTGATTTTCAATATGAGTGGCCTTTCCTTTCCTGCCTATAGGCTTAACTAACTGTGTGGCTGACAAACCATTGACTGACTGCTGACTGAATCTATGCCTTTTAGGCTTACATTTATAGAAAATATTCTGTTTAACTAATTCTGGTTCAGATCCTTAATTTGCTGAACTAAATCCTAAATATCCTCTAAGTCCACTTTTGATTCCACTAATCCCTAAGAATCCTCTCTAGTTCCACGAATCATGACACCACTTTCTAGTTTAAGATTTACAATTGATTTTCAACTCTCTCGATCACCACTAATCACTCATCATCACTCATGTTCTCCTACATTCGAGAGAATTTACAAATATCCTCACAATATCTAATTAATTTCTATTTCAATCACTTAAAACATTAATAATTACATACATAGGAATCCAACTTCCTTCAAAACACAAGAACCCCTATGTTAACTAGAATAAAATGAAATTGCTGAGCTGGATGCTCCTGCATCAGACTCCCAAGGTTAAAATAATCATGATCTCCGGATCATGTGCTTTCGACTTTGTCTTCCTGGATCCCATACTTTGTTCTGTAATTTGTCTTTGGTTGCTGTTGTTGTATGTTGTTGTTCTCTAGGTTTCCACACTTTATGTTGCTTTGTCCCACTAGCTATGCTTTCACAGTCTACTTCTATCTTTCTCTTTCTACTACTTGGTCTTCTTACTACTGCTTTCTTCTGAGGCACCTTCATCATCAATCTTATTATTCTTTCAATCTCTATGTCCAATTTATTTCTTGACTGATAATTACTTTGCCATTTGTTGTTCTACTCTATCCACTCATCTTCAAACTATTGTTTATTGTCTTCTCTTTGAAGTTGTTGGATTATTATTGCCGCCCTTTCATCCTTACCCTTTTGTGATTTTCCAAACAACCTGTGTTCAATATCTATATCTTTACTTTCAAGAAACAAATTGCCCTCCAATTCCCTTTATACTTGATTCCTCTCAAATACATCACTATGTTGTTCATCAATTGCAACATATTCTCTTTCCTCTTCTTTGATAACCCTCAGTAATTGTCCTTCACTTCCTTGATTGATTTTGACAATCAATCTAACTTCTTCATGCATGGTATCTTCATGCTTTCCTTTTTCCTCATCAGCATGTTTGACCTGGCAACTTCCAGTCTTCTTCAGTTCTAAAATTGACTCTTTAACTTGAAACATGTCTGTCTCATTTTCATCACATCCTGTAATCATAAAACAATTATCAGAATTAAAAATATAAAGCCTCATTACCTCTTCTTCCTTTATCAACATTTTAGTATGCTGCTTTGATTTCTCCTCCTTTATCAGCACATCAGTATGTTGATTCTTCAAAGAATTTTGTAAAGAATTTTCTAAAGGACTCTTGAAACTGCTAGCAAGTCTCTCTTCCATACCATATGCTTCAATGATGTCCTTCTACTCTTGTCCATTGTGGTGAACTCCTTCCTCTGTAATCACACTTTCATACTCTAAGTTTTCCAGCAAATTCAATTTCTCTTTGAAACTTCATAATTACTTTATCATCACTTATAATTCTTGCATGTATACACAAATTATTAATTCGAAAATTACAAGGTTCAAAAATCTCAACTCTTGCTTCACATATCATCTCTTCAGACTGATTCTTATCTCCTTCTTTCACAAGAAATTGTTCCTGGGTTGTAACAGCTTCAAACATCATTGTATTACTAAATTCTTTTTGCTTCAATAATTCATTGATTTTCCCATTTAAGAGTCATTCTCCATCCTTCTTTACTTCATAGTATTCATCTTTTGAAAGATACTCTTCCATACTTTTGACAAATTCAAAAGACTTCTCATCCTTTGCAAAACCTTCTTTTGTTAGTGACCAATCATCATATGTCCTTTCTCCCTTGATAAATCTTTTGCATAGACATCTTCTTTCTTCAATTCTGTGATTGCCTTTTCTTTATCTTGTGACAAATCTGCCTCCCCTTCTTCTTCTATACACTTTGACTTTTTGTCTCTCTATAAACCTTCTTCAAGAGCTATCCTTTCCCCATCATCTATATTAACATTCTCCTACATTTGTTCTTCATCAATGACATTAATCAAATTCATTAGATTACCTCTCTGAGACAATATTCCTTCATTCTTCATCGGAATAAGATCATGATCTTTCATCTCTATGACAACTTTAAATTATTGTCTTCTCTCATTAAGTAACTCATCCATAGACTCTTTTTGTTGTAACCAATCAAATTCTTCATCTTTTGAGAAATTTTCTTTGTCACCTTTTACTTCAAGATCTTCATCTATTCTGAAGACATCTTCACAAAGTTGCATTTCTTCTGCAGTACCTGCAATCATACACAAATTATCAGTTTTAAAAACATAAGACCTTGTGGTCTCACTTGATACTTCAGTCATCATATCTCCTTGCTATCTTGAAATATCACAATAATTCATAAGATCATCCACAGATCTCTAGTCTTCATCTTCACCCAGAACTTCACCCTATCCTACTTCACAAATGGAAACTTCCATTTCCAACTCAGCTTCTCTAAGTTCTTCTACCAGCCACTTCACTTGCCTCTATTGTAGCCTTCTCTGTAACTTAGACCACTTCACTGGATTTTTTCTCAAGACCCAACCTTGTCTTTGGTTTTCCTCTAGTATCATCCTTAATACATGGAGTTGTTCTTTTAACTCAGCAATCTCCTTGTCACGCTCCTCTTTACTCATTCTCTTGCCATTTTCCTTGGCATCCTCCTTCTTCACTCTTCTTCTACTGTGGTCTTACTTAGAACCTCTATTATCTCTATTGTAACTATCAGTAGTCATCTCCTTCTCTATCGTCATGAGTTCCTCACTCACTTACTATGAGCTACATTAAAGCCTCTGCAACATCAATTCCTCCCTGCTGCCACTTACCTCACCAAGCTCTCCTCTGTATTTGGTCTTTTGGAAAGCACTTGGTTCTCTATTCTCTCGAACCTCTTTGAGCACTTTTCTCTTCTCCTTCTAGGATTCAACTCATATGCACCTTTTAAGAACACAAACGAAATACTAGGTTTTGACCACCTCTTCTTTCACTCGGAAATTCTTACCAACTTCTTCATCCCTTAGCAATTCTACCCACATCCTTTGTGGAATTGCCTTTATGATCTTTCCGTGAGCTGCAACAAAACCTCTGCAGTAACAGGTCCCTCTCACTACATGATACCCCACTAATCTTAGTTGTCTATTGCACACAACCTCGTTGGTTAATCTGAATGGTCCAACGGTTCCTGTGCACTGCTATGTTCTTTTGTTTCTTATTATGTAATAGCCCATTCGGATTTCCGCATGTGTATTTGTTGTCACCTTACAATATTCACTTGTTTTGATCTCGATCTCCACTCTGTTATGTCACTTCTTCGTGCCTTTATGCTTCCTTAATAAATCCTTAGGTTTTAGGAAACCTTACAGTATTACCTTCATTGTAACATTGAAGGTTTTCTCCAATACTATCTGTAACACTCTTCTCTGCACTTCTTCTTTGATTCTGCACACCTGCAACCTATGTTAGACAAAATTACTATATTTCACACACAATCTATAATTCAATTACTCAATATGCATAACACAAACTCATAATCAAGTTATCTATATTAATAAACAAACATTTACACATGAATTTCTTCCTTAGCTTGATTTTCAATATCAGTGGCCTTTCCTTTCCTACTCGTAGGATTAACTGATTGTCCAGATGACGAGTCATTGATTGACTGCTAACTGATTCTATGCCTTTTAGGCTTACATTTATACAAAACGTTCTTTTTAACCAATTTTGGTTCAGATCCTTAATTTGTTGAACTAAATCCTAAATATCCTCTAAGTCCATTTTTGATTCCACTAATCACTAAGAGTCCTCTCTAGCTCCACGAATCATGACACCACTTTCTAGTCTAATATTTACAATTGATTTCCAACTCTCTCAATCCCCACTAATCACTCATCATCACTCATGTTCTCCTACATTCGAGAGCATTTACAAATATCCTCACAATATCTAATTAATTTCTATTCCAATCACTTAAAACATTAATAATTACATACATAAGAATCCAACTTCCTTGAAAACATAAGACCCCCTAAGTTAACTAGAATAAAACGAAATTGCTAAGTTGGATGCTCCTGCATCATTTACTCAAATTTTAAGTGTAGACACCTGTTGGATGTCGAATTAAATTCCACATCCAACAAGTACCCACTTTGCGTACTTTTGAGTAGACCCACATCGAGAAAAAATTAAAATACATGAAAAAAGTGTGTTGAACATGCATTTTTCATGTATTTTAAATTTCTTTTGGTGTGGGTCTACTCAAAAGTATGAAAAATGGATACTTGTTGGATTTGGAATTTAATTATGCATCCTATGAGTGTGTAGACTTAACGTTTGAGTAAACACATAAGGAGATAAGCCAAAAATACAATTAAAAAAAATTAGTTTCTTCTTCTCCGTCCAAAACGTGTACCTTTGGAATGACATCATCATATTGAATCCTATTAGTTCTTTTAAAGTTAATTTTACTAGTATACTTTTTGTTTTGAGATCCAGTTTTGACCTCAAATTTCCCTGAATGGGGGGAGATTGTTGGATCATGCATTTTCAATGATGACAGCTAATGTCATGTCATTGAGGTAAAAAGATGTATGAAGCCTTGGAGATCATTGAGAATTGGTTAACACATCAGTGATGTCAAAGGAGGTATGATAGGCTGAATATTATTGAGCATTGTTTGAAGCTATATCAATTAGATAAATTTGAAAATGGCTTGGTTGAATAGTTCTCTTCAAGAGTTTTTTGTCAATATATCGAACTTGGGAAGACACCCAAGGAATAAGGAGAAACAATTATTTGAAGTCAGGCATGTTCAAAATGGAGAAAAAGGGTTTAAACCCAAAATATTTTAACAAATGCACATCTTTTCTAGTGGATTAGGTAGATAGTGCCTGGTTTTGGTGATATACGATGAGTGATGTTTGATGTTACATGAACTTTAATCAGTAGTTTGATTGGGTTCTGTTATGGTTCCACATGCGAACTAAGAGAGTTGTAATCCCATCCCATATTGACTACCATACACATAATGAAGTAGCATAAATTGATACAAACATATTATTATATGTGGTAGTTTTGGCATAACACCTATGTGACATTTTCAATGTAATACATGTGTGATGTGGAAGGTTTGGCATAACCCCTACATGATGTGTCCAATGTAATACCTGTGTGATGTGGAAGGTCAGATGTATAACCAATGTGATGTGTTAGGCTTGATGTGATACACTTTTGACGTGGTGTTTGCAGTCTTGCTTGACATGGCGTATATGGAAATGGTTAATGTGGTGAAATAAAACACATGACGTAAGTAGGGATGGCTCATGTGGTGAACCTAGATATATCGAATAGGTAGATATTCTTGTTATGGCAGAACCTTGACATGAGGCACCTTGGTTATGTGGAAACATGGCATGTTGAACAATGATTTTTAAGCACCCAACGAGGCTGAGTTTAGACAACAAGTGGCACCACCAAAAGCGTGCCATGTGGGCATGATGATGTCATGCCTACATCAACATTTCATTTCCCATGGAAAACTAGGATCTTGGTTATATGGTGTGGTCACACAAAAGATAAATTTATAGCCCTAATTCCCG
This sequence comes from Pinus taeda, assembly GCA_000404065.3. NCBI lineage: Eukaryota > Viridiplantae > Streptophyta > Pinopsida > Pinales > Pinaceae > Pinus > Pinus taeda. Next base: position 62,261 of record APFE030720757.1, on the reverse strand, counting down.
TGGGGATATCCCAGTCACATACTTGGTGTAATTGTGTGTTTTATGGCTATCTGGTGATAGGTTTGCTTGTGTTGTGGATGGTCATGGGTTTGAGTCTGCACTAGTCCTTTGGTGGCTAATTTTGTGATATGGTAACATGATTGCAAACACATAATATAGGGAGGAACATAGTATAGTCAAGATGGTTTTGAAGCTATTTATGTTGCAGGTGATCATGAGTTCGATTATGTTTGGATTTCTAAGGTTGAAATAATTTCCTTTGGGTTGGATTAATTACGCAGTAAAAAAGTGCATTTTGTTGAATACGTGCTAGAGAAGTGAATTCTGGAGATCGTGGATCAGAAAGGTAAATTCTATCAACCCATTAGGGTTATTTTGTTTAACCATTAATTTTTATAATGTTTTGTGGATCATTTTGATGCCTAAATTGATTTTTTAGAAGGGGGAAAATGGTGAGAATATTTTTTGTGATATGAAAGGAGGACATGAAAAGTGACGAAGACAATTTTTGAGGGAAAGAGGTTATATTTATTTCTTTGTTTTTGAAGTGCTCTGTGATTATGAAAATCTTTAGTCTTGGTGATAAAACTAATACATGAAGAAAATGCCACCATTGATGATTAAATAATAGGCTTAGGTTTCATTAATATGATCCAATTTATAAGGGGAATTTGTTGTGTTTTGAGCTTATGGATGTAGTTTGAAATATTGTGAAAATTGGTCCACTATGATTTGGTGAAGGAGGTTGGTGCTTCATTGTGTTGAAGCTTGCAATAGAGGTTGGTGCCTCATTATTTTGAAACCTACAAAATATAGGTTGATGCCTCATTAGGTTGGAGCCTACAATAGTGGTTGGTGCCTCATCTGGTTGAAGACTAATCAAGTTAGAGGCTATAACATAGGTTGGTGCCTCATTAGGTTGAATCCTAATAAGATTGGAGTCTACAATAGAGGTAGGTGCATCATTAGGTTGAGGCCTACATGAGATTGGAGCCTACAACAAATTGGAGCTTGCATATATTTTGGGGTTGGTGCTCGTAAATTGATTTTGGGAGGTTGTTCCTCAAGCAAGATGGTGCCTACAAATTGATGTAACCAAAGTTTGAAGAATATTATAATATTTTTGGTTTTCTCTTGCAAAAGTTTCCACGTATATCTAGTGTTCATGTGTATCGATGTGATGATTTATTTTATTGATTCATTCGTATGCTTCCATTTATGATTTGTTGTGGAATTATTTAAATTGATTAAATGGTCATTACACTAATTCACCCCCTCGGCTCAGTGTAATCATAATCTGAACAAGATAGAGTTCCCCACATTTAATAAACCTGTTTTTAAACTTTGAAAGAAATGTATCCCATGAATGGTGAGGAAGGGTCATAAGGGATATCATCATTCCCAAAGATATGAATTATAACAATGTTTCCATAATAGGGAAACCTAAAATTTGAAGGAGCTAGGTTTGTACTAACTTGTTTATGTTCCAAGTCTAAATCTTACTTTCCTCCCCTTTTACCAGTCTCCCACAGTCTAAAACAAACATCTCCAACAGCCTTTTAAATATAGAAGCTATAATAATAGAGGCTCCACCTAGAAATAGGGTGTCAATGGTGAATTAAGAATGAGAATGATTAATACTTTTGATTCCCCTTCCAAATATGATTCCTGAAAAATACCTAATATATATTTCATATTCCAACATCTTTCTTAGTAAATCAACAAGTAAAATATAGAGATAAGAGGAGAGTGGAAAACCTTGATGGGGGCCCCTAGAATATTTGAGAAATCTAGTGGATCTTCCATTAATTAAAGTAGAGATCCATGGTCCTAAAATACATGCAAAGATCCAATACAAAACGTTTTTCTCAAACCCATATATTTCCATTACATCAAAGATAATTTGGTGTTTTACCTTGTCAAAAGAATTAGCTATGTATATCTTTATTACAATCCCCTTTTCTCCTCTACTTCTACTTAAGTGGATTGCCTCCTCGACAAGAACTATTTTATCAATGGTTTGCCAATTTCTTACAAATCCTCCTTGATTCTTTGATATGAGCTTGGAGAGGAGAGGTTTTAATCTAAAGGAAACGATTTTGGGCATGATCTTATATGATACATTGCATAAATATATTGGCCTAATATTGAAAAGTATGATGGGTTAACTTCCTTAGGGATGAGAGCTATAAATCAAGAGTTAATCCTCCCCCCGGTTTATGATTCTTCGACACAAAGTATACCATTCTACAAGGACCTAGCTTGATAATATATTAACATGAATAGTAGAAGTGTGTATAAAAAAAAATGTGGACCTAATTTATTATTTGGATCGATAGACCTTAATGCATTCCATACTTCCACTTCCATAATTGGTCATAACAAAAACTTGTTATCTTCATGAGAAATAAGAGAATGGATATGCTCTAACATAGACATACCATCCTCTTGAATTCCCTGGCCTGGGTCCTTAGAGAGGTTGGAAAAATGGTCCAAGACTATGTCTTTTATCTGCAAAAAGGAATCTAAAGTTTCTTCATTGACCTTGATAGTATAACTATTATCTTTCCATGTCCTCATCTTCTCTCAGTAATGAAACATTTTGGTTTCCCTATCTCCTTTCAATTGGAGAATGTGATATTTTATCCATTATACCTGCTTTTTTTTCAATTCCCTGTGTATTAGACTAAACTCCCAAATTTCCCCATTTAAATATCATCAAACATGTGTTCCCATTCCATTATTTAATAAACATATGCTAGCATTTGTTGATGAAGGTGAACATATGTGCTTCGGTCTTGAAAGTTGTTTATAACCCACTCTTTTAATGCTTGTTTCATTGCTCTTTTTATGATATGAAGCAAACACCGTGTATCTCATAACCCAACCTTCCAAGGATTTATAAACCACATTGAAGAATACCTTTGATTGGGGCTAATGAAAATGGATCAAAATGGAAAAGGGCCAAAATATTCTTGTAGAGATAAAAGCAATAAAAAATGGTCTTTAGAGTGGCTTGAGTTCCAAATTATTTCTCCTTTTCATCTTTTTCACTACAAAATTTCTCTATTCTACTTCCTCCTTACTTTCGTAGGAAGTTTTCTTTGGCATGCTTTTTTTGCACCACTCCTTCAAAATATTCATCCAATAAATTAATAAAGTAGGGGCCTTGAGTGTTTCTTGGAAGGTTTAGGGATAGGATGACCTCACTCTCACTAAAATTATTATCAACCTCCTTAGATGGGGCATCCTATAGGACAATACCTTTATAGCACTCCCTCCCACCATCTTGGATTTTCTTGGGGTACATGAGGTGTTACGTGTTCATTTTTGTTGAGAAATCAATGCTACTAGGATTTAGGGTTTGATTCCTCTTTCTTGATAATTAATTGTGAATTATGTTGGAATTTTTTATTATTAATTAGATTATCTTTCATCAAGAAATTACAAAATTATATGTGTATGAAAATCACAAGAACAAGAGACATAAGATGTATTATAAGGGGAAAATTCATTCAATAACTCTTTCTTTAGTAGATTCAATTCAATATGAGACATTTCTAGACTTCTTAGACCTATAAAAATACATCCACCAACAACCAAGTCAACCATTTCCTACAACAAATGATATTCACAAAACTCTCCAAGTGAAAACTCCCCAACAACAACTTCAATTCAAATTTTCGCCCCCCCTAGCAATAGAACTTCGACCCCAGTAACAAAATTTTAGACCTCTAGTAGACACAGATTTTTGGCCCCAACAACTTCTTCCTCTTCCAGCTACTTCACACTCATTTTCTTCTTGTCTTGTTTGAAGATCAAACTTTTTGAGTGAATATGACCAATACATCGAATTACCTCACCTTATATAGCCTTTCTACTAGGTCAAATTTCCATCATGTAGGCTGACTTCTTGGTGACAGGGCAGACTTGGTGTGGAGGTTTCAAATTGCCCTTTTGACTAAAAAATAATTCTTTTTACATCATACCAAATCCCAAGAAGGGTCTGATAATAGTGACAATGACTCTAATGACTCAAGAAAAAACCTATAGGCTCTTAATGGGGGCTTTGACCTAGAAAACATTGACCCAAGCATGAAACCTATGCTTTAATAAGTCATTATTTTTTAATAATAAATTTTATTTTTGACAAGTACAATTATGAAGACTGAATCTAGTTACATTCTTCAAGACTCCCTCTTAACTAGGGAGGTATTCATAATTACATACATATATGATTACATGGAACATTTTTAAAATGAAATGAAATACGAAGAGTTCTAGCACACTCAGTGTTAGGAACTAGATACCTAACCAGGGTAATCTATCGAGGTGGGACTAATATGGAGTAAATACTTCAACCACTCTAGGTACCATTAGACTTACTTGCTAACCATTAATCTGGGGATTTAGGTGTGTATCCAAGGCCAGGGCTCCATGACCAATGCCAGCCCCTCTCTTCGGGATCTAGAAATCAACACATAGGCCAACCACATGTCCTCCCAAGTACCCACCATTAGATGCTTAATTGCTCCCTTTAAATACAATCTGTAATATCAAATAACCTATGCATGATTATAAAATATTTAAACTTCTTATTCGAAAGAGACTTCGTTAGCACATTAGCTACCTATTCATCTGTCATAAAATATTATAGATTCACGACCCCATCTTGTACTAGGCTCCTAATGTAGTGGTACTTTATATTGGTATGCCTCGTATTTCCATGGAATATGGGGTCTTCATAGATCTTGATGTTTCTTTGATTATCACAATTAATTGCTATAGGATTCAAAGGCTTTCCAAAACAATATAACAAATGTTTTCTCAAACATACAACTTCCTTTCCTACTTCACATGCAACAACATATTATGCTTCAACACTACTTAATGCAACAGGATATTATTTTCTACTCATCCATGAATCATTGCAGATCCCAAATTGAAACATCCACATGTTGTGCTTCTTCCATCAGTCTCACTGCCACCTCAACCGTAATCAGTAAAACTTGTTAAATTGATTTTATTTCCATCATACTTTAGGCAATGATGTATAGTGCCATGTAAATATCTCAAAATATTCTTGATAGCTATTCAATGGTTATGATGAGGCTCCAACTGAAATTGAATAAGAACATTTACGAAAAAACATGTATCAGGTCTGGTATTAACCTGGTACATAAGAGAACCCACCAACTTATGATAACTAGTAGGATTGATGAGACTAGAGTCAGAGCTTCTCAACTTCTTGAGATTTGTGATCATCGAGGTAGTCATAGGCTTGGAATTCATCTTACCAAATTTCTACAATATTCAGATTATGTATTGACCTTGAGGCAGATATATTTCTTCAAGTTTCCTCCAGACTTCCAAACCCAAGTAATTGTAGGTTTTAACCCCATATGGAAATTACTTGCATACGAATTCTAAAACACAGAAAATAAACAGTGTGAGAGAATAACACATAAAACACATATACACAGAGATTTTCCCCTGGATCCTAAAACCGAGACTACTAGCTTGATTTTTCATTACGTTCCTTTCAATGTTAAAATACATATTTATACATGTCGAGCATCTAATACCATGGACCGAAAACCATCGCATCCAAAACCATGTGTGAAAATCATACATAAAACCATAGGTAGGTCTGCCCAAGCTAACATAGGGTCCAAAACTAAAATTGGGGCACTGCCTCAGACCCTATAGTGTGGGGTTACCTGCACCCCTCAAAACCCCTATGACTTGCCCTGCTAAGCAATTGGCACAACGAAGGGGGGGCTCCGCCCCCCTTCTAATCCAGGTTAACTACGTGGGCTAGTCATGGAAAGAATATAACACAACCAAACATTCTCCCACTTGTTGTTTTCTTTCCACAGGGACCACAAGAGAGCTTAGTGATTTATCCAACCCTTCAATGCCCATTGTTTCTCTACAACAAGAGAGCTTCTCAGAGCTCACAGATTTTGTGAATGCATCTGCAGTATTCTTCAAAGTGTCCACCTTTACCAGCAACACCTTTTTGTCTTCTATCATATCCCTCACAAAGTGATACTCAACATCAATGTGCTTTGTCTTTGAATAGTAAGCATGGTTTTTTGCCAAGAAATTTTCACTTTGGTTGTCATAGTCTATCCTTATAGCTCCCTGTACTAATCCCATACATGAACACAATCTCTGCAACCGAACTGCTTCCTTGCTTGCATGAGTGGTTGCCATGTATTTTGTCTTTGTAGTTGATAGTGCCACTACAGATTGTTTCGTACTCATCCAATTGACTGCACCTCCAAATAGGTTAAACACATACCCACTTGTAGATATTCTCTGATTCAGATCTCCAGCTCAGTCCACATCAACAAAGCCACGAATATCCAAAACTCTGTCCAATCCTGGTCTTCCATGGTAGCACAAACCATAATCACTAATGCCACGCAAATACTTGAAAACCCGCTTCACTGTTGTCCAATGCTCCTTCCCTGTTTTTGACATAAACCTACTCAATGCTCGCATTGCATGTGCAATGTCTGGTCTAGTACAGACCATCACATACATCAGGCTACCGACTGCACTTGCATATGGAACACGGGACATATCCTCTTTCTCTTCTTGTGTCTTGGGATACTATTTAGCAGATAACTTTACACCTACATGAATAGGAACCTTCACCGGTTTACTATCCTGCATATTAAACCTTTGCAATATTTTCTCGACATACTTCCTCTGTTTTAACCAAAGCTTCCTCTTTGCCCGGTCTCTTTTAATTTCCATGCCCAAAATATAGTTTGCAGCACCAAGATCTTTCATGTCAAATTTGGACGACAATTGGATCTTCAAATCCTGGATAATTTCTTTGTCATTTCCAACTAGCAACATCTCATCCACATACAAGACCATATAAATAAAACAGTCACCAATTAATTTAAAATACACACAGTGATCTGCTTTGCTTCTGGTGAAGCCAAGTCCCTGTATAAATGTATCAAATTTTTGAAACCACATCCTTGGTGATTGTTTTAACCCATACAGAGACTTCTTTAACTTGCATACTAGTTCTTTCTTACCCTTCACTGCAAAGCCTTTAGGTTTCTTCATGTAGATCTCCTCTTCCAGATCCCCGTGAAGAAATGTTGTCTTCACATCCATCTGCTCTACCTCAAAATCAAAAGCTATCTTGGCAACAGGAGAAAAAAATATCACCAAAATCAATTCCCAGCACCCGGGAATAACCTTTTGCTACCAACCAAGCTTTGTATTTCTCCACCTTTCCTTCTGCATTTGTCTTCTTCTTGAACACCCATTTGTTTCCAATGGGTTTCCTTCCAACCGACAACTCCACCACGTCCCAAGCCTCATTTTTGTGTAAAGATGCCATTTCATCAACCATGGCATCTTTCCAGAGTTTTCCATCCTCTGAATCAACTGCTTCCTTCACAGTTCTTGGATCATCATCAGTAATAGATAAAGTAAAATTTGAAGAGAAAGCAAATGGACTATACCTTTCTAGATGTCTTCTTTCTCAAATGATCTTCTCACAACTGGAGTTTGTGGCTATTCATCTTCTGATTCCTCTTTTGTTGTAGAGTCTGATTCTTCCTTCTTTAGCTCAAACTCTATCTTCTTAGGTTCCTTCGATGGGACTTCATGTTTAATAACATTTTTCACCTCTCTGAAGACCACATCTCAGTTGTACACAACCTTCCTTGTTACTAGGTTCCAAAGCTTATAGCACTTTAAACCATCCTATACCTAATAAAGATTCACTTTTCAAATTTATTATCTAGCTTTGTTATTTTCTCCTTTGGAACATGTACATATGCATGACATCCAAATACCTTTAGATGTGAAAGAGAGGGTTTCTTACCAATCCATACCTCTTGTGGATTCTTACCCTCCAACTCTAATGAAGGTGATCTATTGACTAGGTAACATGTTGTCTCCACCGCCTCTGCCCAGAATTCCTGTCCTAACCTGACACCACTAAGCATGCTTCTTTCCCTTTCCATCAATGTCTTGTTCATTTTTTCTGCAACTTTATTTTGCTCAGGTGTGTATGGAGTAGCCTTTTTTCGTGCTATACCACACTTACAGAATTCTTCAAATTCCTTGCTACAAAACTCTCCACCATTATCTATTCTTAGCACCTTTATCTTCTTCTCTATCTGGTTTTCCATGAGAGCCTTAAATTCTTTAAACCTATCAAAGACTTCAGATTTCTTCTTTAGGAAATATATCCATGTATTCCTGGAGAATTCATCTATAAATGATACATAGTACACAAACTTACCCAGTGATAGAACCTTCACAGGTCCAAACACATCATTGTGCACAAGATTTAGTATCTGTTTCACCCTCTTACCACCAGAGGGGAAACTCACTTGATTCTGCTTCCCATATACACAATTTTCACATAAATAAAAATCCAGAGAGCTATTGGTCATACCTTCTACCATACCTTTACCATGAAGTATTCCAAGGCCCTTCTCTCCAATATGTCCAAGCCTTTGATGCCATATCATTGTCTTTTCTCCAGAGACCACTATATTTTTGCTCCACTTTCAAGAACCGTTGAACTGTTGCACCCATAAATAACAATGACACCTTGGAGCTTTTATAGAGTTCCAATCTGAACTCTCCGCATCAATACCAGTGCTCACCAAACCATCTTGCACGTATCTCTCAAAAACGTTTTTTACACCTGCATCGTCCAGCTTGCTTACAGAAATCATATTTTTGTCCAATGCAGGAATGTGCAAAACACCTAGAAGTGTTCTAACCTTCCACCTTGCAACTTCAAATTTACTTTTCTGTGATCAACGATTCTAGCCTTCCTATCATCCCCTAAGAAGACATCACTACCATCATATTTCTCATACTCGTAGAACCACTCTCTATGGGAGTGAAGTGAAAGGATGCACCTGAGTCAATCATCCATGCCTCATGATCTAAATGTGTACTTGAAGAAGCCAAATATACATCCCCACCTTCATCTAAGGTGGTTTTCGCCTTTGTATAAGGAGCATCATCAGATCCCTTTCCTTTGTCAGGAGCTTTATATTTAAAGTCCCTTTTGTAGTGCCCTTCCTTTCCTCATTTCCAGTACACCTTTACAGGTTTTCCTGGAGATTTAGATCTCCCTCTAGATTTAGATCTCCCACTCGATGAGTTATTTTTGTTTCTATTCTGGGACCATCCTCGTACAGACAAGGCATCACCATTTTGGCTCTCCATATTTTTTCATCTCATTTCCTCTATTAGCAAGGATGAGACTATTTCATCAAATTGTAAGATAGTTGCATTACTACTTATTGCAATAACTAGACTATCCCATGAATCTGGTAGATAACACAACAAACTGATGCACTTATCTTCATCTAAAATTTTAATATCAACAGATAATAACTGACTTACCACTGAATCTAAGACACACAATCGCATTATGCTCTTTGCCTTCCGATCCAACTTCTTCCATTCTTCATCGAACACTCCCGTTGGTCTAGTACCCAGATCTACCACGATCCATTGATCTTTATCTACCAACAGATCCTCCATCTTGAGTTTCCATAACTCAAAACTTTGAGCATTAAATTTCTCGATCTCTATATTTCCACTGCTCGTCATCTTCTTTCACCATGATAATCGATCCCGTAAATCTCCCATTGAACAGGGTCTACCATAGGACCAAGTGAAAACCCTCAGCAATAAAGGTGTCCCCTTGAAGCCAAAAAAACTTTGATACCAAATGTAGGTTTTAACCCTGTACAGAAATTACCTGCATATGAATTCTAAAACACAGAAAATAAACAATGCGATAGAATAACACATAAAACACATATACACAGAGATTTTCCCCTGGATCCAAAAACCGAGACTACCAGATTGATTTTTCTTTATGTTCCTTTTAATGTTATAATACATATTTATACATGGTGAAGCATCCAATACCATGGACCGAAAACCATCACGCCCAAAACCATCTACTAAAACTATGCATAAAACCATAGGTAGGTCTGCCCACCTAATTTAGGGTCCAAAAAAAAATTCCCTAGGGCACTACCTCGAACGTCATAGAGGGGGGTTACCTGACCCCATCAAACCCCCTATGACCCCTCTGTTGCACAATCAACGCAACAAAGGGGGGCTTCGTCCCCCCTCTAACCCCTTGGTTAACTAGGGGAGCTAGTTGTGGAAAGAATATAACAAAACCCAACAACTGAATGGTCATAAATCATGTCTATCACAAGCTTCTAAAGTGTTAGGGGGTTGGTGTAGAGTAGGAGAACCAATTTACTTCCAACAAGTGACAGACATGATGCAGGTAGAATCACCTTCATTAATGACGGTCTTATGAATGGTTTTCTCATTTATGATCACCTGAATGAGAAAGGAAATCTAATGAGGTAAACATGAAATGTGGTTTTCCAGCTCAAAACAAATGATATTAGAGTCCTTTGGATCAATACCCCCAATAGCCGACAATAATGGATTTTGTTGAAAAGGACAACTTTGAAGGACCTCAAGAGAAAACATAGCTGATGGTGCTTGAGATGGATCTTCAAAAATGTTATAATTTTGAGCAGCTCGAGCATTTGGATTGTACGAGGACTTTCGCAGCACACCTCAAGAAGGTGGCCGAATGGCAGAATCAGGATTAGGTTGCTCTATATGGAGAGGACCGGAACTGGACATGGTAGAATAAGAAGGGGTACCTTCTTTCTCTTTACCTACTTTCAGGGTAGGAGTTTGATAATATTTTGACCTGGTAGCCATATTAATTGATGTATTCATCATGAACACTTGTCAACCTGATGAAGTGGACGACTAAGGTTGGTCTACCATTTGGGTTTGCTGGGATGGAAAGGGCTATTTTAGGACAGTTGGGGTCCCTTTGAGAAAATGACTAACTTCAGACCGTCTAGGACAATCCTTAGTATAGTGATCCTCCTCACAAATGAAGGATGGATACTTAGGCTTCCATTGAGAAGAATCACTAGTAGATGACTTGGGAGGTCCCTATTTTGGAGCATCGTCTTTACTCTTGCCTTTGCCTTTCTTCTTACCTTTGGAGGATTTGTCCGCTGCAGTAGACTTGATAGTGTGAACCTCTGAGGTTTTACTAGGGCCTGGTGAATTGTGAGAGGAGTCATTGGAAGTAGTGTTGGAGACCGACTTTTGTTTGGAAGAAGATTTTGTAGGGGGTTTGAGTCATTGAACCAATTACTTCATCAACAGGAGGTGAAGATGGAGACTTAGATGTTGCCAGATTAGATGATGGTATGGGCACATCGGGTAACACATCATATAACATGCCAGATTGTGAATAGATGAGGTCTAGATACTAGGCATACGCAATGGCTTGTTCCTTAGTGACACATCCTCCCATAGCGATGTCCTCAACAATTTTGCTAACTAATGATTTGGTGAACCATTCAGTCAACAACTGATCAACAATATCAAACTTAATCAGGTGTTGCCTACGTCTCCATTCATGGATGTGATCAGAGATGTGGGTCATAGTGTCTTGCTTGAGCGACGTTAGCAGATGGGTGCCAATTTCACAGCATATAGGTAGCTAAAAATGTGTGAGAAAGGCCATGGCGAGAGTGTTAAAGTCATGATAGGTATTTCGAGGTAGCTTGATATACCACTTGGCTGCAGCAACTATGGGAGTTCGTTGGAAAATTCGAAGATGAATGGAATCATCAACGTAGGAATTCGAGCAACAATAGAGGTGATATGTCATCACATGGGCTTGTGGATCCTCTTTTGTTTTTGCTTCAAACTTCAAACAATCACTCGTGATCATGGATGGAACTGGAGGCTAGTATGGTGAATGAAGAATTGGGTCATTCATGAGTCTAGACACATCCAACAATTCTAGTGTAGCCAAGAACATAAATTGGGTATTGAAAGGCATTTAAGGTCGAAAAGCAGGCCCTGCCGGCAGAATCTATCCCTGTTGGTAAGGATTATGTCCCCATAGTGGAGGGTTTTGTCCATATGGCATTTGATTTTTCCCCCACTGTACGTTACCTTGTCCGTAGGGAGGATTCTGACCTTGAAAGCCTTGAAACTGTCCAAGCATAGGTTGTTGATAAGAAACATACAGGTTAAAAGGTTGCCGAGCCTATTGACCTTGGACATATGGACTTTTCACCTACTGCCCTTGGACATAAGGATTTTTCACTTGTTGCCCTTAGACATAAGGATTTTGAACCTGTTGCCCTTGGGCATAAGGATTTTGCACTTGCTTTCCTTGGACAAGAGGATTTTGGACTTGCTTCCCTTAGACAAAAAGATTTTGAACGTGTTTCCCTTGGAGATAAGGATTTTGGGCCTGCTTCCACAGGACTTGACCTTGACTGTGCCCTTGCAAAGGTTGACCCTATTGATATGAGTATAAGGGTTTTTGCTGCCCATTTTGACTTTGTTACTACAAGGGTTGACCTTGCAGCTATAAAGGTTATCCCTATGATGGTAGAGGTTGACATTGTGAGGACATAGGCTAGGAGGATTCCTGAACATACTTGATCTGAATTGGATCCTTAAACATTCTCTATGTTTTCATGACTGTTTCAAATTACGTCAAGCTTCAAAGTCTTATGGATATTGAGCTTATCAGAAATAACCTCTAAACAATGGCAATTTGTGGTTAGCACGGAACAACGAGGACCCTAGGTCAAAAGACCGTTGGCCCATGGTGACCATGCACTAGCACAAATTGACAAACGGGAGGTAAAATCCAAAAACAGAGTCAGTTTCTAAGTGCTAATCACGTATCGCAGGGCATCCCCCTCAGTGAAGGAAAGCCCCCATGCGCTTGGTCACAAGGAAAGCATAAAACCATACAGAAATCGTCGATTTCGTCACAAGGTGAGTCCCGCGCTAAAACCAGTAGGATATCGGAAGGGCTTCAAGCGGTAAGCGGGTTCGACTGAGTCCCATCCGATGCCATACACTAGGTGACATGCATGCGATGGATGAGAGAGAAAAATACTCACATCAGATGGGTAAAGATCATCCTACTTACCCACCTGATATGGATGGAGACCGTAGGATCTGGAGGCCCCAAATCAACAGCGGAGAAATGATTCGATGGATGACCAAATTCAACGAGGAAATAGGCTGAGTCATATGAGATTTGATGTCCAACATGACCGATGAGTTGGCAGAGGAATCACTTTCACGGGATATCTTGGAACAACAGAAATAATTACCATTCAAAGAGAATTGGCTCTCAGTTCGTGAGGAAACAGGTGGCCACCTCTCTGTGAAGCGTTACATAGTGATGATGACGCAAAGCAGGGGAATTCAAATGGACAGAGGTAGGAGATCCAGAGAGCTAGGAAGCGGAAACAAATAGTTAGGGAGCAGATTGACTTGAAGCCATGAACAAACAGAGAGTAAGAAAGAAGAGGCAAAAAGAGAGAGAAGCAAATTGCAGAGAACAGAGAAGCCGAGTTGACCTACATAGCAAAGGCAACATCGAGTAGACAAAGACAAAGAGAGTTCGAGAGTCTGTGAACTCCAAAGAAGGCTTGAGAGGTTCAAGCAACTATTCTGTGTATACCTGTCAAGTACTGAGTACCAAATTGGACTCATACCACTGAGACCAGTCGAGGTCGAGATTCAGTAAGGGGAGTCTGTGTACTCTAGAGACTTGGGGGATCCAAGTACAATCCTACTAATCATCATCTATTAAGTGAGACTCAAATTGAGCTCACTATTGTAAAAACTTTACTTTAAGACACAATAGAAAGGCCACCACTGAAGGTTGGACCAGGAGACGTAGCCTAGGAGGATTGGGTGAAGTCCTTATTAAGCTTGTTGTGTTTTATGTGTTTGCTTATTGTGTTTCTCTTACTTTTTCAGTGTCTATGTATTTCATAATCTCAACGATCCGTTGCATAAAATAACATAGGCACACCCCAGCGCAAGAGTTTGTAACACCTTCATTAATTCTATGAGGTCATTTACAAGTGATTTCAGATCAAGTGGTAGAAAATCTCTAGGTTGTTAAGGTTAGACAATCTTGTGTTGGATTTTATTATTGAATGCTAACTAGATCAAAGCTTAAATTAGGAGAAGGAGAGTTGATTGAAACTAACCCAGAAATTGGAAGAGTCTATCCTAAGAATAAAATGTCAAAAGAAAGTCCCTTGGGACCATACCCCCAATTTATAGATAGTTTCCTGGCCATGAAGTCCATGGTAGAGGAAATGTATAGGGAGTTTAAGAAAGGTAAAGATGTGGATTCATCACACTCCAAAGATAAAGGAGAAGAAGAACCTCTCCTCCACGACCACTCTAAAGGCAAAGGGAGAGAAGAAAACTTTCTCACACCTCCTAATAGCCCTGAAAATAAAAATAAGACATATATGATTAAATTAGATGTCAAATTTGATTTACCAATATATGATGGAGAGTTGAATGTAGAGAAGCTAGATAATTGGATCAGACAGATTGATGTTTATTGCAGAGTGCAGAGTATCGACTCAGACAAGAGTAATATTTTCTGGCTAGCCTATGCCTCTAAGGAACTGCCTTGGTATGGTGGGGAGGCAGGACACAAGCTGACATGAAGAAACATGGTAATATTCTTTCTGTCTAGAGTGAGTTTGTTTCTGCAATCAAAAAGCAGTTCTATCCAATAGCTTACATGTAGCAAGCCATGATGAGATGGCAAACTCTTCGCTAATTGAAAGGGAAAAGTGTACAAGGTTACACCCAAGAATTTAGGAAAAGAGCTTTGATTCTAGGAATTCCTTTAGACTCACCTGAGACTCCATTGAAGTAAATAGGTGGTCTACACAGCTACATGATGCACACTATCCTCATGTTTAATCCCACTAGTATAGATGAGGTATCTGTTCAAGCTACACATCTAGAAGCTAGAGGAAAGAATGGGAACCTAGAAGTTGGGGGATAATCCAAACCCATTGCAAGCAAGAATAAGGAGAAAAGAAAATAGAAATGGAAAGAGAGGAAGGCCAACACTGCACATAAAAGTAAGTCTTCATGCACTCACTGTAAGAAGGATGGGCATGATGATGAGCACTGTTGGATTTTGTATTCGGAGCTTAGACCTAAGAAGTTCAAGGGCAAGAAGAAGAATATTGTTGCAGCTATTCAAGAAGATTTGGGGTCAGACTCAGGAGATGAAACAACCATTGTAGCCACTGGTATAAAAGGTAAAAATTCTAAAGCATCTACTAGTAATTCTGCACAATCTACTATTAATGAAGAAAATGAGAGAAAAAGGCATGAGCTTTTCCATATTTGAGTTATTTCCAATCATCAAGAGATTGATACTTTTTTTGATAGTGGCTCACAAGTAAATTTAATTTCTAAAGAAATTGTAAAGAAGTTGGGATTACTCACAACACCTCACAAGAAACCATATCCATTAGATTGATTATGTGATAAAGCACAACTACAAGTGACTAGACAATGTAAACTTAAGTTTTCTTTTGGGTCAGCATTTGTAGATGAGGTTGAGTTAGATATAGTTCCTTTGGATATATGTGGAATTGTTTTAAGAAGTCCCTACTTTTATGATAGAAAAACTATTTTCTATAGAGATGAGAACAAGTATCTACTCGTTAAACATGGAATCGAATATATTGTAATAGCTCATAAGCTCAAGAATAATTATACTCTCATAAACTCAGGGTAGATGAAACGAATTGTAAATTCATCCAAACAATTTTTACTAATGGTTGTAAAGGAAAAGAAGCTTGATAAAACCAATGTATTTGAGGGTTGTGATGCTAAATAGAAAGCTGAATTAGAAAAAGTTGTTTCATAATATGATATCTTGTTTCAAGAACCTAAAGGTCTGCCACCCAAAAAGGAAATAGTGCATGACATTAATTTGCAGCAAGATGCTCCATTGCCTAACATCAAAATGTACAAGTTGTCTACTTTAGAGAATGCAGAAATCAAGAGGCAGGTATAGGAGTTGCTCAAGAAGGGGTTCATCAGACCTAGCACATCACCATGTGGGTCTCCAATCGTTTTGGTGAAAAGGAAAGATGGCTCGTGGAGAATGTGCATTGATTACCAAGCACTCAATAAGATAACAATAAAAAATCGTTATCCCCTTCCTCACATAGATGATCTTTTAGATCAATTGAAAGAAGTTGCCTATTTCACCAAGCTAGACTTGCACACTGGATACCATCAGGTCAGAGTTGCAGAACAAGATGCATGGAAGACTGCTTTAAAAAAAAAGCAGGGATTGTATGAGTGGTTGGTTATGCCTTTTAGCTTAACTAATGCTCCTGCTACTTTCATGAGATTAATGAATGATGTACTCAAACCTTTTCTTTATGATTTTGTTATTATGTATCTGGATGGTATTCTGATTTTTAGTAAAACGTGGGAAGAACACTTAAATCATGTTAAGCAGACATTAGATGTTTTGAAAAGAGAAAAAATTTATGTTAAACTCTCAAAATGTGAATTTGGAAAAACATCTTTGAATTATTTGGGACATATAGTAGGGGGTGGTGAATTGAAGATAGATCCCTCTAAAGTTGTAGTCATTGTAAACTGGCCTAAACCCAAATCTACTACAGAAGTTAGAAGCTTCTTAGGAGTAGCACAGTATTGGAGAAAGTTCATTTATAACTTTTCCTTAATTGCGGCTCTCTTACATGCTTTAATAGGATTGAACAAGGTGTTTCAGTGGGGAGGCAAACAGCTGAAAGCCTTCGACACCTTGAAAGAAAAGATTAGTACAGCACTAGTACTAGCACTGCCCGATCTTCAAAGACCATTTGAGATCCAAACGGATGCCAGTGACTATGCCATGGGATCAATGTTGATACAACATGATAAACCCATATGTTATCATTCTGAGACATTTAATCCCGCAATAGCTAACTATCCCACATATGATAAAGAATTGTATGCATTAGTACAAAGTGTGAAAAAGTGGAAACATTACTTAGTGGGCAAAGAGACAGTTGTACATACTAATCATCAACCACTTCAATATCTACACTCCCAAACTTAGTTGCAACAATAAAGACACTACTGGGTTTTATACAATATTTTCATTTAGTCATTAGATATAAAAAGGGCATACACAATAAAGTTGCGGATATGTTATCTAGACCAATTATAAATGCATCTACTATACTTAAGCATAATTCAGTATTGCATGAGAGCTACATTGAACAATATGCTCAAGATATAGATTTTAAAGATGTATATGCAACTTTAAGTCAAGGCAAATTAGTAGAAGAATTGGAGTATCATATTAGGGACCAACTCTTGTATCATTGTGGGAAGATATGCATTCCACAAACTGAAAGAGTAAAGATAATTCGAGAAGAACACACTTCTCTAATATTAGGTCACTTTGGTGTAAGTAAAACGGTTGCACGGCTGCAAAGATTTTGTTATTGGCCAAAAATGAATGAGACAATTTCTAGATATGTAAGAGGGTGCACCATGTGTGCTAAAAGCAAGCCTAGCAATAGAAACCTAGGCTTGTACACTCCACTACCAGTTCCTTCTCATCCTTGGGAAAGTGTTTCCATGTAATTTGTTGGAGGACTACCTAAATCTAGGAATGGTCATGACTATTTATATGTTGTTGTGAATAGGTTCAGCAAAATGTGTATTTTGATACCTTGTAATAAACAGATTACAACTAAACAAACTGAAAAGTTGTTCTTTTAGCATGTATGGGTTCATTTTGGATTACCCATTTTCATTGTATCTGATCAGGATTCCCAATTTGTTGGGAAGTTTTGGTCAAGTCTATGGGAACTGATGGACACCAAACTGAAGAAAAGCACAACCTTTCATCCACAGACAGATGGCCAGACAAAATTTGTCAATAGGACAGTGATCCAGTTGCTCAGAGGCTATTTCAGCAAGCATCCCAAACTTTGGGATGAACATATGTGTTATGCGCAACATGCTTACAACTGAGCAAAACATTCTTCCACATAGAGATCTCCTTTTGAGACCTGTTTTGGTTTCACACCAAGGTCTCCCTTAGATTTTGTCTTTGGTAAAGACATAACAGTTGATGGACACAGTGATGTGGATAAGGCCACCAATTTCATTGAGCAAATCCAAGAGATTTACCAGGTAGTACAGGAACAGCTAGAAAAGAGCCAAGCCAGGTACAAGGCAAGGCATGACAAGCATCGGATGGAGCATAGTTTCCAAGTTGGTGATCAAGTCTGGCTGTATATCAGCAAAGACGGAATGCAAGGCAAAGATAAAAAGCTAAAGCCAATAAGATATGGACCTTTAAAGATACTTGAGAAAATTAGTGAGAATGATTTTTGCCTTGACTTACCAGCTTACATGCACATCTACTCAGTCGTTAATGCAGATAGCTTGAGACTATTTGAAGCTTCATTAATTGAAGATCCCAAAGAGTAGATTCAATTGCCTTCTATTGATGATCTTTTACCTAAATATCTCAATGAATTACAAGAAGACACAATTCTGGACTGGAAGGTGAGGACGATGCACAGGGGAGATGTTGAGTACCTCAGGATTGGACTCAAGGGTTCAAAGCCAAGCCATGCAAAATGGATAGAGATTGGACAAGTGAGACAGCTATACCCTCACTTAGTCAATGCTTGAAAGCCAACTTTTGGTGGTCCAAAAGCTTTTTTAGTGGGAAGGCCATGATCCGAATTGTATCCTTAAACATTCTCTAAGTTTTCATGATTATTTCAAATTATGTCAAGATTCAAAGTCTTATGGTTATCAAGCTTATCAGAAATAACCTCTAAAAAATGGAAATTTGTGGTCAGCACGGAACAATGAGGACCCTTGGTCAAAGCGTGCAGACCGTTGGCCCATGGTAACTGCAGACTAGCACAAATTGACAAATGGTTGGTCAAATTCAAAAACAGAGGTAGTTTCTGATACGTGATTAGTGCTAAAGCACTAATCGCGTATCACAGGGCGTCCCCCTCAATGAAGGAAAGCCCCCAAGTGCTCGGTCATGACGAAAGCATAAAACCATACAGAAATCGTTGATTCCATCAAAAGGCGGGTCCCACGCTAAAACGGTAGGATATCAAAAGGGCTTCAAGTGGTAAGCGGGTTCGACCGAGTCCCACCCAACGCCATACACTGGGTGACATGCATCTGACGGATGAGGGAGAAAACCGCTCACATCAAATGGGTAAAGGTCATGCTACTTACCCGCCCAATATGGACAGAGACCATAGGATCTAGAGGCCCCAGACCAATGGCAGAGAAATGATCCGACAGATGACCAGATTCGATGGGGAAATAGGCTAAGTCATATGAGATTTGAGGTCCAGCATGACCGATGAGTTGCTAGAGGAATCAGTTTCGCGGGCAATCTTGGAGCAATGGAAATAACGACCATTCAAAGAGAACTGACACTCAGTTCGTGAGGAAACAGGTGGCCACCTCTCTGTGAAGCATTACACAGTGATGATGATGCAGAGCAGGGGAATTCAAGCAGACAGAGGCAGAAGATCTAGAGATCTGGGAAGTAGAAATGAATAGTGAGGGAGCAAATTGGCTTTAAGCCACAAACAAATAGAGAGTAAGATGGAAGAGACAGAAAGAGAGAGAAGCAAATTGCAGAGAACAGAGAAGCCGAGCTGACCTACAGATCAAAGGCAGCATTGAGCAGACAGAGACAGAGAGAGTCCGAGAGTCTCTAAACTCCAGAGAAGGCTTGAGAGGTTCAAGCAACTCTTTTGTGTATACCTGTCAGGTATTGAGTACCAAATTGGACTCATACCACTGAGACCAGTCAAGGTCGAGATTCAGTAAGGGGAGTCTGTGTACTCTAGAGACTTGGGGGATCCAAGTACAATCCTATTGATCATCATCTGTTAAGTGAGACTCAAATTGAGCTCACTATTGTAAAAACTCTGCTTTAAGACATAATAGAAAGGCCACCACTAAAGGATGGAACAAGAGATGTAGCCCAGGAGGATTGGGTGAACTCCTTATTAAGCTTGTTGTGTTTTATGTGTTTGCTTACTGTTTCTCTGACTGTTTCAGTGTTTGTGTATTTCGCAATCTTATCGATCCGTTGCATAAAATAATATAGGCACACCCCAATGCATGAGTCTATAATACCTTCATTAATTCTCTGAGGTCATTTACGGGTGATTTCATATCAATACTGCATTTGCAGTTGCATGGTTTACTGCAATGGTTGCAAGGGTTTCCCTTGCGATTGTTGCAATTTCCCTTGCTATTGCATGGATGGCCCTTGCTGCTACAAAAGTTGTCCTTGTTGCTATAAGGGTACTTGAAAAATTCCCAAAATGACAACTTGAAAGTTTTCAAATTGTATCTGGCCATATCCACCAGGCATGACAGATGGACCAGGCTGAACATAAGCTCCAGGGTGAGGGATGTATGGTGGGTTAACCATCGCTTGTGAACCATATGGAACATAAAGAGGTTGGTACTAAACCTAAGCCACATTGGGCTACTGGTACTGGACGTTACTTGACCCAGATGGAACAACAAGATTCGATTGTTGGTACTGGACTTTACTCGATCTAGCAGAACCAAGAGGGCTGAGAATGGCACCAGAAGAGGGCTGGTTCATCCCAACTGTGTGAGTTTGTGAGCCACTCACATTAGTTGTGCCAGACATCATAGAAACATTTGGTCTTTTCCCCCTAAGCGATGGTACATCCTGTCCACTTACTGGAGAGATTAAAGAACTGACAGAGAGATGACTCAAGATCATCACTTGAACTAGACAGGTTACTTGGACCGATGAAACAAGAGGATTTAGAATGGTGGGTTGCACTGGAACTGAAGTAATTGTAGAATGTAATATCGATTGGGGAGTCGGGTTCTGAATAAATGAACATGAGGTAGGTATATTACCGGATGACCAAATAAGGTTATGATATAGCAATGAGGTAGTAAGTGTACCTGAAACCAACTAAGCTAAAGTCACGTAATTACATGGTAACTCAGGATGAACACTAGTCGGAATGCCTCCCGCGTAAGGGAAACCTTCAGGAGAGAAAGGATATTCTTGTTCCTCGATAGTGCATGGAGTGGAAACCTCTGAGTGACTTGGAGAGGAGACTGGGATTTCGCCTTCTGATTCCATGGGTGAAAAAAAACAATGACGAACTACCAAAGATGTTTGAGGAGATAATTCCAAAGGAATACCTGGCTGATCGTACGCACTATACAAATGCTACTGTGATATCACAATAGGATCAAACAAATGGTTCAGAGGATAAACAACCAATCCCAATTGACCTTCATAAGTCGGCGAACTCTCAAGATTCTGGATAGGATTATTCAGTGATTCCAGGCCAATGTAAGAAAGTGACCCAAAATCCGAGCGAGGAGGAGGACGAGATGACAAAGTTTGAATGCTCAGAACAATTCCAAGTTCAACACCTTGGTCCTCAAGTGACTACGGTAATCTAGGAAAAGGCTCCTTAGACAATCTTTCAGATAGAAGAGAGGAAGAGGAACTAGGCAAACCTGATGGTTCAGCCACGATGACTTTGTCTCAATTAACCGAAAGAGAGAGATTGATTCCAAGGCTTTTAAAATGTATTTAAAGGTATACTCACGATGTGGTCTAGAAAAGACTAGCAGGAATTTTATACGATCATGGGTGTTGTTCCTTAAGAAACCAATTTCCTGGCTATAGGGAAAATGTGCTTAAGATATTAATAAATATTATTTACTATCACTTATTTGTCACTTAGATATATGTTGTGTCTTTAAATGAAGGACCTGGAAACTTGGTATTCAACCCTTAGTACATGTATGACCAGAACATCTCAGAATGCTATTTGTTGCTAGATATAAATGATGATTGAAGAAATCTTGAAGGAAAAGTTAAAGATAATATGTTGATCTTTCACATAAACTATTATCCATCACTTAGAAGAATTATGGAAATGAGAACTGAATCATAGACAATATGCTTCTTAACACATAAAATACTATCTGTGGCTCTGGGAGAAATTAAAGATAATATGTTGGTCTTTCACAAAAACTATTATCTATAACTTATAAAAGAAGGTAGGAAATTCAAATATAGGAGCGCTCTTTTAAGGGATTTTAACTTTATCTACATAAGCAAATAAAGACCTACAACTTCATTATTATACTTGAAAGAAGAAAACATAACATGACACATAACAGAGAAGGTTACAAAATTATACCCAAAAACTCATGGAAACTTCTGATTCTTTCATTAATCAACGATGATATCAGGAATATAGTGCCTAGTCTTTGGTCTCTCCAAAATTCGAACCCTTTCTTAGTAAATTTTCCTCTTTTTATACATTGTGGAACAGTGGTTGATTTCTAAACCTGCCCAAATTATCTAACTGATTTTCTAACTATATGAAGTAAAAACTATTACAAAATTTTACAAAGGGTAAAAGACACCTCAAAGAACATGAAATAACAAAAACATAACTGGATTTAAAAGGGGGATGACAACTGTTGGCTTGCTCTATTGATCTTCTGCCAAATTCCTCTATAAATGCCCTATTGATGCTTAATTCATTTTAGCCGTAATGAAATATGTTTAGTTTGTGTAATCCCGGGCTTACATGGGCATTCTGATTGGCCAAAATGCAAAGAAACATACCGGATTGTCTTCCTCTTCAGCTTCGGCTCTAACCCTGATTTTCCACTTTAACCAACGAAATTAACGTGAACCTTTGATTAATACGAAACTAAAAATAGTTAATATTGCTTTAAAAACTTGTAAAATCTGCCTGTTCAGCACTTCGTTGACTTCCATCGCAAATCACAGTCGGCCCGATAATCACTGTAAAACTTAATTTACACACCCTTAGGCCACATAACTATGGAAGTGTTGGACTTATGCGTAAATCCTTTATATCTGTTCTTTTCTATTGTAAACCTTTTATAATGAAAATATATTATAAAACATGATTTTTCTGCTTTCAATACGGGCTCCACACAATTTTCGAGGTATACCTTTCTGCTAATACATCCCACCGTAGATCTGTGCTTTTCAAATCAGACGGTCTATAAAGGTTTTAGGTGGGACATAGGCCCATAGAGTACCTGCCCGAAATGGGCGGTTTCCTCTCTCCACCCGGCTACTACGTGTTGAATGATAAGTGGGATCGGGTGAGTTCCAAATAAAACCATTTACAGTTTTTCGCTCTGCTCGAAAACCTGCCTTATAACTTGAAATCTACCTTTTCATACACCTTATGGACCTGCTGGACTTATTTAACATAATATATATCAACTATCAGATCCAGCCCATCACAAATTGCAATTGACATGCCATATACATATATACAAAGTGTTATGCAATGATCGCGGACTCGTCGGGCTTATAAATCATAATATGTATATGCTTCGGGTCCGACCTTTCTATTATAACCCTTTACAATAGAAATACATATAAAACTATGTAAACAAAATATATATGAAGGGCTTTTAATATAGCGGACCTATAGAACTTTAAAATAAAACATATATATATTTCAGGTCTGTTATCATGAATCGTTATCGGCAAAAGAACCAACATATATGCATAAAGGCATTGCGGACCCACCAGAGCTATTAAACAAATTATATATACATTCGGGTCCAGCCCTTATCATGGATCACAATTGGCGGGACCACATATAAGCGCTTCGTGTTATTTTGGACCCACCGGAACCTTGCAACATAATACATATATGTTTCAGGTCTAGCCTGTGATCGCAAATCGCAATCAACGCTATTAGTGGAACCAGTCATATATATCATTGCGAACCCACCAAACTCTATAAAACACAACTTATAGTATTTAAGGTCCGGTTTTAACACTTGTTTCTTTGCAACTCCGATATATTACTTTGTTTCTTTTGTGCTTTGATTCCAATATACAGTTTGCTACATCTCCCTCTTGCCTTGTCTTTTTCAAAATAGTTTTCAAGTGATTTTTTGAATGAAACAAAAAGATACATGTTACAATAGTGGGCAACAATTTTTTAAGACGCAAAAACAACTAGTGCTCTTTCACTTTTTAAGAGTCGAGAAAGAAGCAAAGGTGACTCTATCACTTTCGGTTTGAAACAAGCTCGAAAGGACAAGTGCTCAGATTATCTTTTAAGTTTAAAGAGTCAAAAATATCAAGTGGCTACTCAGGATAATCTACACAAACAAGGATTACTAGGTAACCGTGAACTGCAGAATACGTCCAAGCGAACCAAGAAGTACGGGCAGGAAATCTCCCTGAATGGTGTGCTCAGTGTATCATGTTTACAAGGCAATAGACTCAATTTCCTATGGATAAAGGATTGAAACCTAGTGGGGTCTCCCTTTATATATGCGATAGTATGGGGAGCACAAGTCCGTACTAGTGTTGTTTAGTTCCAAAGCGAACGACAGTTGTTAGGTTTAATGACATCAAAACACATCTCTAGCCTAGACCTTCTAAATGTGATCGTTAGGTTTGAAATGCGCATTAGGTTAATTGAATACATTTTAAATTTTAGCTTGAAGTTATGTCTCAGTTTTCAGTCCTTATTGATGTGACTCAAAAACTCCTATATGCAGCTCAATGACCTTTTCACTACTTCGTTTTTTGAAAACAAAATAATGAAAATCTCTTTCCAATTCCTACCTTTCCTATAAAATGCACTTCAAGTAGTCCTTTCATTAATAAAGAGAATTCATTCCTTTTCCAATGCAAATGATGATGCAAGTCTAGTCTTCAATGATGCTAACTAACGTAACATATTGATTCAGCAAACTAGAATTATGTATTTTTCAATGAAATGATAAAATTAATATTTCACAAACACTTCAATGAAAAAATTTCAATACAATCAACCTCAAGAAAATTTAAAGCACAAAAATAATTCCTTCCAAACTAATGATGTCGAGACTCAACCAAAAACAAGATGAGCAATGTGATCTATGCCCAAAAAGAGATGCTTAATCAACAAATGAAACTTTTCGAACTTGTTAAATGAAAATCAAAGCAACAAAGGACTAAAATGAAATGCAAGGAGCAACTTAACCAACAACTTGACTTTTTGAGCACACAAACAGCTGAATGGAAGATGACCTAGATGACCTAGGGATACAAACCATCCAAGGACTCAAGAAACCAAGTGAAGAAAAGGCAAACCAGGCAAGCATATAAACCAAGCTAATAGAGCTTTCCAGTCAGGGAAAACACAATCAGAACAAGCTAAGAGGTAGAAATCAAGAGGGCAAGACACGCTGGTTATGATCTAAGGGAAAACCTGATCTTCACCTAGAGGAATCGGTGTGATTGCCTAACTGAAAACAAATGCCAAAAGGGGGTTGATGCGACTATTTTAGATAAAATCGCACTAATCGGCGTGACTGTCAGAAAAATAAATGCACTGACCAAAGATTCATGGAAAAAAATAAAAAATTTCAAAGGCTAAAGCCAGACTTGCCACTGTAAATTTTAGACTCAGAGCAGTAAACCAGGAAAATCAAGGAAAACTAAATTGAAATGGTTATACTATAAAAGTTCAAACAAAACCATAAAATCACAATCAATCAAGTAGAAGTATTGTCTCCCCAGTGGAGTCCCCAATTTATGGTGCAGGTAAATTCTTAGTGCGCACACAAACAATTCCTCTAGCCCGAGAGAGTGGGTATAGCCATAAACAAATAATCTATGGAAAACTTCCTTAATCTAGAATCAAATAAGAGGGACTACCTCTTAGAACTATATTCCACTCGGTGATGATCCTACTTCCTTACTCCAACTATCTATCGTTTCCTTCCTTCGAATACTTGAAACAAGAAAACAAACAGCAAACAACAAACATGATAGCATACAAATTGCATTCAGCCTACTTAACAGGTCAAGGAACATTAAGCCATAAAGATGTAAGATAACACTTCATATAGGAAATCAATCAATAGTTGTATTCATATATGTTCAGAAAGATATTACAACCAATGCCTTGATGTTGCTGGTCTCCTTCGATGTATCAGGGTTCCCACACTTTTGCTAGCATTTCATGGATAGACCCAACAATGGAAGTTTGAAGGCTTCTTCCCTTTAGTCTCAAACCAAACCAAACACACTATTCTCCCTCAAACATAAACTAGAGAGCTACAAGCTATAGATATCTTGTTGATCATTCAAACTCACTCCAAAAAAACTAGTTTAGCTTGGGAAAGGAGAGGTTTATATAGCTTATATGGAGGAGAGATGGTTCCTATTATCATGGGAGAAGGACTTATCTCTTGGTTTTTTTCCATCCTAATAGGGGAAAGGAGCCCAAACTGATTTCCTCGGCTCCATCCAACCCAACCATCTACCAAACCTCTGTTACGAAGCTTCTAGACTTGGAAGCTTCGACTTCATATTTAAAAAACTGGCCAAAAGAGGATCGACGTGACTAAAAAAGGGTGTAGTTGCCCCGTATGATGCTAGTGCTATTTTTAATCTCTGCAAATCAGCATGAGAAGGAAATTGGTCAAGAGCACCAGTCTTGTAAACTGGGGTAAAAGGAAGATTCTTGGGAAATGATGCAAAAGGGAATTTCTCTGCTCATGAAGAGGAACATAATGGGAGTTCCTTCATGATGGGAAAACATGTAGGGTTCACTGAGATGTCCTCCAGGATTGTGGAAAGGGGAGTACAGGGACAGTGACAAAATGTTTTGTAACATAAAGCCAGATGGAAAATCTAATGGATAAATTTTTGATGAGTTAAGGACATGAATAACTCATGGATAAAAGTGATGGATGATATGTGCCCTATGCATCAATTCCCAAAGATGAAGACTCCTTAGCAAAGAGGAAATTCATGACATCAAAGGAAGGAGTTATTCAAGTAGTTGGTTGTTTAAGGATCTCCACATGAGGAGCTGCAATACATCCTAGGTTAAGAGGGAACTTGAAAAGACATTTCTTATTTGGAAGAAACTTGGAAAATTCCTAAGAAGGGCACTTATGTACATTCCATTGTGATAGGAATGAGTACATTCCTTTAATGGAATATGTCCTCTTGGTTTGAAAAGCAAAGATAGACATGTCGTTCTGCTCTTAACCTAGGAAGACATAATGGAGGATTGTGTAATCATTTGGTATATGATATTCTTTGTAGATGAGATAGGGCATCCCATGAAAGAGTAGTCATGGAGGACCGATATATTTTGAGGACTAGGGAGTCCAAAATAAGAATATTCCCCAAGGAGCATACCCTGAGAGAACTCGGGTGGAGTATGTTTCGAGAGAGACAATGATGGGTTTGTCTATAAATCATTGGTCTCACCAGCATTGAGCTCAGATCTTGTGGAGAGATGGATCTGTTAGTCAAGGCATTGCCATGTAACAATGTTGGCTGATATTATGTTGTACAAATGAGTTACAAATCTAAATTATTATTATGAGAGATTCTTCAGATTGAGAAAGTCCATGTACAATTCTGAATACCTCTGTAGTTAAGAGGGAGCGTTGAAAAGTGTAACTAGGTTCAGTCTTCATAATGACATCTAAATATGATTTTATGTAATGAAATGTAAATAATAAAAATAAATTTATTATATTGACTTGCTTCATGGGTTTCATGAGCAAGGGATTTTGTTTTGAGTCAAGACTCCCATTTCGAGTCTTTAGTATTTATTTGTCATCTAGACATAAAATCTTAGAGTCATTGTCATGTAATGAAGTCATGTTACACTTTGTAAAAGAGTTAATCTTGTCTATGTAAAGTATCCTCCAGTACCTTGTCACCTATCCTCTTCAAGTTAGCCTACAACGATGGGAGAAACTAATAAATGAAGTCGGCCTAACCTTAAGTGAACATGTCTACCTAAAGGACATGTGTGGAGGTACATAAATAGCCCAAATTGGCCTCACTTGAAGACACAAATTTGATCAAGCAACTTGACTTGAATTTTGTGAAGGAAAAGTTCAAAGAAAAGGTGAAGAAAAAGTGTGAAGAAGAGGCAGAGATGAAGTGTGAAGCAATGGATGCAAAAGAGTTTCTTCTGGGGCAGTGAAGAAGGCTTCTTCTGGACCAACAAAGAAGGAGATTTCTTCTGGGCAGCAAAGAAGAGATTCTTCCGGGGTAGTGAAGATGAGGTTTCTTCTGGGACAATGAAGGAGAATTTTCTCCTAGGGTAGAGAAGGAAGGATTGTTCTAGGAAACCGAGATATCGATCTAGAGACCAAGATTCTCCAGAGGAAGCCAATGATATGCTAGAGATCGTCTTTCCCTAAAAGGAGCTGAGGAGAGTAGTTCAAGATAATCAAGAAGAAAGGTGAGGAAGGGAAGAGGCAGAGCATCAAGGCTAGTGACAAGGGTCTGTGTCTGGTCTTGGTACTTATCAATTGAAGATCTAGAAGAATAATTTTGATCAGGTTTTCCTCTCAAGAAGTGAGATTTTTTGGCCCTAGTTGAGAAACCTACGTACTGTGTCACTTATCTTTTATTGTTCATATTGGCAATTGTATCAATGAGAAGAACACATTAATAATCTAGAAAACAGAAGACTATAAGTTAAGAAGTAAAATTATATCACAAGCAATTATCAAGTAGAGAAATATTATAACTCTGAATGCCCTATATTTATCAACATGAAGTGCACTCATGTGTTGAAAATAACAACAACAAATGTTAAAAATAGCATCTAGAAATTATAATTTAATTTGTCATTGAATTAAATTAGGAATTAAATCGAAATTATATTCTCATAACAACTTGTAATAGTTAACTAAGTTAATTTGACCTAGTTGGCTGAGTAATTTCAACTTGGAATTCTAATTAGAGTCATGTAGAGTGATTCCTAAATTTTAGGGGTCTAGGTTGAGTTATTTTGAGTTTTAATTAATTAACTCAGTCTAATTGAGTTAAATTCAGTTAAACTAGTTCACATAGTTGGAGGAACTAGTAGGAGGTCTAGTAGTGGGGATCATCTTCAGTGAAACTTCACAGCTCCACCAATTAACTGAATATTCACTCATAAATAACTCATGCATGTCAGTTCTGAGAAAGGCCCAGTTGAGGTTAGAGTTCGGAGACAGTGTACTATCAGTTGTATAATTTTAAGAGTTGTACAGATGGTGCATGAAATCAATAGAAGGCCTATAGATGGATTACGTAGTTATGGAGAGAGAATTTCCCAATTAAATATGGGCTAATTCTCTAAGGAATTACGCAAGGAAGTAGGAACTTGATAGGTAGCAGAATTGGCTATGTGTTGGCTGGAGCTAGTTTGTGAAGCATAGAGATAGGTTGTTCTTATGAAAAAATAGTTCGAGGTTGAACAAGAATTGTATTTTTTTTCTCAGATATTCTGGTTAATGCAATATAGATAGTCAGGGTTTTGAGGAGTTTCTTTCCCCATAAAAATATTGTGTTATGTGCGATTGAAATTCTTCCTTTTCTGCTTAGTGTTTTCATCGATCAATTTTTGTTTCCATTGATGAGTAGAGTAGATTCTTGTATTATGTTTTAGCATATCACATAAGTTGTTGAATCTACAAGTAAAAATCCACATGGGATCAGAGCTGAAGACATTATAGAAGAGGAGAATTTGAGTTTGTTTTGCAGGTGAAATCAAATTTGCAGGTTCATACTTCAGAGTCAGCAATATGTCATTCTACAGTTTGAGACTTGAGTATGCCCTGGAGGTAAACTCAAATTACATAGATTGAAAGAACAGGATGGAGGCAATGCTAGAAGACAAAGGGCTCAATGAATTCATAGATCATGATTTTTCAAAGCCTCCAACATCTGATCCTAGAGATATGGCTGAATGTGGAAAGTGTGTGGCAAAAATGAGAAGGATTATCCTAGAAGGAATTTGAGATCATATTGTCTTGAATCTCCATGGTAAGGAAACTCCATTTGCAATATGGAAATTATTGATGGACCTATTTCAAAATAGTAGTGACCACAGGAAGTTGGCACTGAAGGACAAACTCAGAAAAATAGAAATCGAGAAGGGTGACTCAATTTCTAAGTATTTGACCAAGTTCACCCTATGTCAAGATGATATTGGAAGTGTCGAAATGGCTGTTGCCAAAGATGATTTCGTGAGCCTAGAAATTCTAGGACTTCCCAAGAGCTGGCACAGTTGCCAGGACTCAGTTAATGGGAGGGAGAAGCTACTAGAGTGGGATCTATTGTGGTCTAACTTGGTACAACAAGAGTTTCGGTAGAACACCAGAGATGGGACCTCTTCCAAAGAAGTGGAAGAGGAATTTTCATTAGTCAACAAAGAAAACAAAGCCAAGTTAAATAAGTCCCAAGGAAAAGAGGGTAGAAAGAAGAAGGAATTGTCAAACATCATGTGTATTCACTATCACAAGTGTGGGCACTATGCCATGAATTGCCAATAGAAGAAAGCAAGCAAGAAGGATTTTGCAGTAGCAATAGCAAGTGAAGCTCTAGATTCACAATTTGAACTTGATTTGACTCTCATTGCATGCATGGAAAACATTGCAATGGGAGGCATGTGGTATCTCAACAATTGTGCCTCATTCCATATGGTGAGGAATAGATATCTCTTCAATGACTTGGAGGAGAAATACCTCAAGTAGAACATAGAGTTTGGAGATGATGGGAGGTATAGCGTGACCAACATTGGTACAATTACATTTCATAGGGCGTTTGCCTCCCTTCTTAGAACCACAAATGTGATGTATGTTCCAGGACTAAAGAAGAATCTTGTTTCTGTCATGGTATTGGAAGATTGTGGCTACGATGTGATTTTTAGCAAAGGAAAGGTTTTCCTTAGACAAATTACCATGGGACAAGTGAAACAGATTGGTGTGTGAGTCAGGAACATGTATGCACTTGAGGTACAAGATTCATGCAAAGCCTCGAGGAGAAAGGAAAAGGTTAGAGACTTGGTGGTTGAGATGGAGCATGAATTACCTGTCAACATGCAGCTTCAGAAGCAGCCTCAACAAGTTGTGGAGCAACCACAATTGGAGAAGCAAAGAGGAGACAAAGTGGAGACATCAACTCAAGTAGAGACCTCCAGTAGGGGGGAATTTCAAGCCAAGTGGGCAGAGGGAGCACATGAAGTCATACCTCCAGCTGAGAGGTGGGGCGATGCGAAGTAATAGTCCCAAGAGTGCAGAAATTTGGGCAGGGTCCATTGAGATGTTTTGTCTCATGGTTCATTACCTTGCTACGAGAGCCCAAAATAACAGTAGTAGGATGGATTAGTGGCAGTTGATGTAGTCATATTTCAAAGTGACCGAGGCAGAGACTAGCAGAAGTCAGATACTGGGGAGCGCAAAGCAGAGTTGGCAACAATGTAGATGGAACAATGCAAAGTCAACAAAAGAACAAATTATTCATTAGATAATGCAGTAGCTAGTAAAGGTCAAAGACTCTAGTCACAAATGCATCATAATGATTCAGTTTGGATTCCTTTTTAGTTTTAGAATTTTAAGCAACAACAACACTAGAGAGAAGTGTTGCTTGCATAACATTCCAAAAGTATTCGATCAGGATAGAGTTGAATTCCTTTCTTGTTGATAGGGAGTGTTGAAAATAGCAACAAGAATGTTAAAAATAACATCTAGAAATTCTAATTAAATTTTTCCTTGAATTAAATTAGGAATTAAATCGAAATTCTATTCTCATAGCAACATATAATATTTAAATAAGTTAATTTGAGTTAATTGGCTCAGTAAATTCAAGTCAGAAGTCTATATAGAGTCATGTAGGGTGATTCCTAAATTTTAGGGGTCCAGGTTGAGTTCTTTTGAGTTGTAATTAATTAACTCAGTATAACTAAGTTAAATTCAGTTAAAGTAGTTCAAACAATCGAAGGAACTAGTAGGAGGTCTAACAATGGGGAGCAATTTTAGTGCAGCTTCATTGCTCCACCAGTTAACTGAAGATTCACTCATAAATAACTCATGCATGTGAGTTCTGAGGAAGACCCAACTGAGATTAGAGTTCAGGGATAGTGTAGTATCAGTTTTATAATTTTAGAGTTGTACAAATGGTGCATGCAATCAGTAGAAGGCCTATGGTTGGATTGTATAGTCATGGAGAGAGAATTTCCCAATTAAATATGGGTTAATTCTCTTAGGAATTGTGCAAGGAAGTAGGAGCTTGGTAGGCAGTAGAATTGGCTAAGTGTTGGATTGAGTTGGTTTGTGATGCAAAGAGATAGATTTTACTTGTTCAGGAATTGTTCGGGTTTGAACAACAATTTTATTTTCTTCACAGATCCTCTAGTTAATGAAATCTAGATAGTCAAGGTTTTGAGCAGTTGCTTTCCCAAAAGATATTGTGTTATGTGTGATTGAAATTCTTCCTTTTCTTCTTAGTTTTTTCATCGATAATTTATTTATTTATTTATTTTCCACTGATGAG
Organism: Pinus taeda; assembly: GCA_000404065.3. Lineage (NCBI taxonomy): Eukaryota > Viridiplantae > Streptophyta > Pinopsida > Pinales > Pinaceae > Pinus > Pinus taeda. Next base: position 29,926 of record APFE030720757.1, on the reverse strand, counting down.
TAGAGTAGATTCATGTCTTATGTTTTATCATATCACATAATTTTTTTAATCTACAAGTAAAAGTCTACATCATATGCTCAAGCAATAGAGGAAAAACATCATAGGTGTAGGGCGCACTGGTGAAGCATGAATGGGAAGCATGCAGGCATTCAAGGTGTGCTCATGCACTCAAGGAGACTAAGAGAGCACAGTGTGAATGGATGAAGGGATGAAGCTTCAGGCCTTCAAGTTGTGCTCATGTGCTCAAGATCAAGGAGGGTGCATGTAATACACATACTCAGGAAATACAATGATAAAAAAGCAATAAAAACATGCACACACAGAAAATTCAAACAAGTAAGTGCACATTAGGAAATACCACAAAAAATATCAACCAACTGAGCCATTTTACTAAAAATGACAACAATAAATAGGGGTTTGCTGTGAGTGCACGTGGGCTTGCCAAAAAGGCAAGATAGACAAGCCCCAGGTGAAAAATTTCAATGCCCAAGTGTTGGAAAGTGTGCTTCAACTATGCCTTGTGTTACCTTGGAAAAACTACCTAGTCTTCTACAAAATACCTATTTTTTGGACCACTTTTGATGCTTAGAAAATTCCAGGAAATTAACCCCAGTCTCCTCTCAAATAACCCACCAAAACCCAGAAAATGTTTGGCCTACTTTTGACCCCCGAAATTGACCCCAATTTTAGCGTGCTCCTCAACTGGATGGGAATTTTGGCCCACCTGATACATCACTGCTCCTGCCTCCCAAAACACTACAAATGTTAGGGGTTCACTCCTTAGGAAATCTCCCCAAATACCCAACTCAAATCAGCCCCAAATGGTCACCTACCTAACTCCAACACGTGTCTAGAAATGCCTCCTAAGTAGCCCCAGGAAATTCCCTAGATGGTCAAGCTGCTACAACAAATATCCTCCAGATTTGGATAATATTTCCCTTGAAATATCTAGCAAGTGATAGTGCAGGGCTCCCCCAGAAACCTTAACAATACTTATGCTCTTTGCTGGCCACTCCAAGTAAATCGTACTCCACTCCTACGCCCAGGAAACTACAAGGAAACTCCCATTGATTTCTTGGAGACGATGCTGAATAAACTCACAAAGAAATAAAATTCCCTCATTTGGCTGACACTTGAAGTCCACCAAAGTCGAGGGTGAGAAAATCACTTGAGAATCTTGAGTGTAGACTCAGCTAAACAACTCAAGCATGCTAGGTGCAAGTAATTGTGAAAATGTCAAATGCCCCAAATTGAAGTGAGCCCCTTATATTTAACCTTAGTTGCCTCCTCCTCATGTGGGTCCCATAATCGAACTCCCTTCCTTGCCAAGTAGCTCAAAATTCCTAAGTGGAGCATATTTCCCTCCTGGTGGCCCCAAGATTCCACTAACAATTTGATTTTTCATTTTTTCCATAGTTTGAGTGCCTCCATCAATTAAAAATTGGAAGAGGGGTCCACCAATCCACTTCTCCCAAGTTAAAACTGAAAATTGTCAAAATTGTACAAAAAATATATTCTCACTTAGCAATAATTGCTAAGTGGGAATATCACAGTCCTACCCACCTAAATGTTGCTTGTCCCCAAGCAACTACAGAGATGGGTTTTGGAGTACCTGCTCTCCCTCCCAAGTGGCATCCTTATCAGGAAAATTTTTCCATCTGACTAAGAATTCTTTGATGACCCTGTTCTGCAATCATCTCTCACGGGTGTCCAAAATGCTCTCAGGCTCCAAGACCAAATTCCCTTCATGATCCAAGGGCAATAACTTTGTAGCTATTGTCACTTGCTATCCCAATTCCTTTTTTAGGCAAGAAACATGGAATATATTATGGACACTACTCTCTAGAGATAGATCCAACTGATATGCTACCTCTCTAACCCTCCTAGTGATCTGGTATGGTCCATAAAAATATGGCTTGATATTTTCGGCCCCTCTTTACTTGAGTGTGGATTGTTTGTACAGTTATAGCCTCAAGAAAACCAAATCCCCAACCTCAAACTTCCTCTCTACCTGGCCCCTATCTGCATACAAATTCTGTTGGTTTTTTGCAATCTATAAGTTATCCTTGAGAGCCCAAAAGATATCCTAACTCTCTTGTATCCAATCCTTGTCCCTTGGGGCCCTACTATCTCCAAACATCATGTCAACGAAAGTCAATGCATCATAATCGTACCTATGGACATGTGGTACATTGTGTTGTAGTAGTATTCACCCAAATACAAACACTGTATCCATGTAGGTTGTTGGCCCATCACATAGTTGCGTAAATATCCCTCCAACCACTTGTTTACAATATTTTTCTACCCATTGATCTACAGGGTGATATCTAGTGCTTGAAGTAAGCTTAATACCCACTAGTCGGAATATGTTAGGTCCATATAGTACTAGTGCATTCCCCCATTATTATTTTCATTGTAGCCCTTATTGTTATTGTTGTGCCCATGTTGTCCCCATATTGTTATTATTGTACCCCATAGAAGCCCACTATTGTTATTGTTGTGCCCTTACATTATTAATGTTATGTCGACTTTCATTATATTGTGACCCCTTAGATTCCTATATATAGAAAGGAGGTTTTTTCATTTGAATCATCCAAGAATTGTTCATTTATGTAATTTAAAGGAGGTTTTACCCTCTAAAAGGCTAATTTTTAAGTCATTGATCTATCTATTCTTCTATTTTGTGAGTTGGCTGCATAAAATTCGGTATCAGAGCTTTGGATTCTAGGGATTTGCTGCTTCAAACAGGTACTCGTGGAATTTTAGCTATAACGTTTTCTCTACAAAGCTTCTGAAGCTGAAAAAACTCCATTTGAGATGAAATATTTATGAATGTTTTGTCTGAATTTCAAATCTTGTCTCGCTATATTTTTGGAGATATGATCCAAGGAAGTTAGGGTTTTTGTAGGCTCCCAAATTCCATCTCAAAGAGGTGACCTTGGTAAAATTGTCATAACTTTCTCTTTGAGCCGCGTATTTGAATTTCATTAAAATTTACAGAAATAGAACAAATTGTAGTTTGTTGTGTATCATTTTCAGGTCCGAAGATTGAAACAATGACACGTGAAACTTTTCACAAGTTCACTCTATTGAACTAGTCTATAATCAGGTCATTGTGGGAGATTGGCCATAACTCTTTCTTGGAGAATCCAATCTCAATCTGACTTGTGGAGTTAGAAAGAGGACACAGAGGACTACCATATGAAATTTCAGACCTTGGAGATCCGCAATTACAAAAATACAACAGATTCAATATCGACCTCCTACAAAGAGAAGAATAAGGTGTGTATTTTTTAAAATTTGCATAATTTTTGTCTGAAAAAGTAATTTTAAGTGATTCAAAGGGCATAGTGAAACATAATAATCATTCATTGATGCCCCAAAGAAAGAAAATGGAAAAACCCAGTAATCAACCCAAAATTTCTACTACGATGCATGAAGAAGAAGAAGAAGAAGAAGAAATGCAACATGATATATCAAAATTACGAGACCAAGTGCAACAATTTTTTCTCTCACAAAGAGTAACCAAAAATGAAATGGAAGATAAGATGGATGGTTTGAAGAATAGCTTAAAATCAGACATGGAAGGATTCAGAAATGGCATGAAAGATAATATGGAATATTTTAAGAATTGTTTAAAAGCATACATGGAAGGTTTCAAGGAAGTGTTGGCTTGAGGGGGCCTCACCTAGGTTCAGCATTAATTAGCCAAACAAATCCCTACACTATTGACCCTTTCGGTATTATTCCACGGAGTGCAGACCGAAGTCTCACCCGAAGCAGTATGGGGGGATGCTGGAACCAAGTTTCCACACCCTGAGATGGTCGTGATGTCATTTTATTCCTTTTATTCCTGCCTCATAGGTCACTTAGTTCTAGGGCTCTGTATTCCTAACTCCTTATTACTCCCTTCGATACCTCCGCAAAAGGGTATGGCTAGCCTTTGTGTAGCCCTAACCTTAGATCCAGATATTTTTGTGCTGCTAAGGCAGCGTACCACACAGATTCCCAAACTAGTCTAAGTGTCTTACTTATCTTATTAAACAGACAGAGTTAGCACCATGTAAACAGATTGTCTTATCTGTATTTACTTAGCCAATGTAATTACATAAATTTGTGCATCATATAAGTATTATAAAGGAAATTTATTCATAAAATGACAAGATGCATTAATTGGAACAAAGACACATAATTTTCACTCAGTTGTGGACTTCTACCCTAGGCCTCTGCACACTTAGCTGAAGAGCCTCTACCTACGCTACAACCCAAAACTTAGACTTCTTACTTTAGAGCTATGACTCTCTAAGACTTATTTGAATTGTTCAAGAATACTTAGAGCTTACTTACTTACCTCTTTTTATACAATCCCATGGTCTGTGGACCATGGGTAGATATTTTACAGCCGACTTTACTTTACAACACTAAGGGAAGGCAACCCTTTATGACTTATCACACCTTTGTGCTCCACGATCACAAAATGCGGAGACTTCACCATTTTATTACAAAATTTGACTCAAAACATGGGCTTTTAGCCCCAAAATTGTCCTTGGGGGATCCCATTCCCAACAAGCCCCCAACACAAACATTGTGACTCGCCCTCGAGTCACTTGGCAAGCGTGGAGATATTTGTGCGAAGCCCTTCCAGCTCGACCCGTATGACCTCAACCTCGGCCATGCACTGAGCTATCACCTACTTCACATCTTCGACCATCTGCTCAGTCACTGCTCTTGCATTGCCAGCCTGAAGCTTTTGCTACGTCACTTGCAGAGTCACAAGCTTGCCTTCGATAGATCCTACCACTGTGTAAGTCTCATCTAGCAAGGGTTTTAGTCTTTCCTTCAACACTGCTTCCTTATGCAACGCTGCATCCACCTATTCCTTTAGTTGCTTGGCCTCTTGTAGCTTTACTAGTCTCTGTGTCAGTGTGATGATTCGTGTTGTGCCCTTAACCTCATCATACTGCTATTGTAGCTCGCGCGCTTCCGTCTCTAGCTGCTGTACATTGGGGTCCTCCTACAATCTAGTCAGGAACTCAAATGACTATTCAAACAATTACAGTCTGCTAATGCACTATCCATTGTCGCCACTACTTATGTGACAACAGTTGTCCACTACTCCTTTACTTTTGGCGGAGTTGAAGGCTAGGCCTTCAACTAAAACTCTGTGATTTGCAGGTTAAGTCCAATTGAACCCGCGCCATCTCTATTCGAGTGTCACGCACCCTTGTGGCTAGCTTGTGGATGCGCACCTTGACTAGCTCCTTCTCTGGAATAGCCAACTCTAGGACCATTTTATATGCCTCCTCGACGACCTGCATAATGCACTTTCTTTGATTGGTCACCTCTGTCCTAGTGGGGATGGAAGAATCTCTCTGTAGTGCCATCTTCTTGTTGTTGATTCATTGTTCACTGATCACCTTGAGGGCGCAGTGCTCATGGGACCTCAGTTCTACAATTACTCCATCCTGCAAGAGGTGGAGCGCTTCCAGATTTAACCCTACTCCCTTTAGGGCACTGACATCTCTATGGTCAGTGCTCCATCAGGCAGCATTATCACACTGGAGGCTTTCGTACATAGGATATCGACAGCCTCTAAAGTGCCAATAGCCAGGCTGGTAGACACCGTGCCAGCTTGCGATGCGTGGGTCTGCAATTCCTGCAACCCTGTCTGGATAGACCCCAAGATGATCTGATGTTTATGCTCAAATTGTTGTAGGACCTCCATGATGACATCCCTCATTGTGTCACTAATATCATGCAAGTCGCCTTCAATTAATGTGACAGGGTCCTTTGATGTATTGGTAGCCTTCGATTTCTTTCTGGACCCTCCCTTCTCCAGCTCTCTTGGGCACTTGATGCGAGTGGACATCTCCTAAGGGTCTATGCCATGTCGTTATGTTTCCTCCTCTGTCTCAGTTAAAGGTGACCTCGTGCCTTTTTTAGAGCCCCACTCTATCCCACCTATCTACTTCCCTGTCTACTGTGCAGCCTCGTGCTCTGCCTAGGCCTTATCAGCGGCCTCCTTTTCCCTCTTCTCAGCCAGCTGTGTCATCTCAAGCTTGGCCTCCTCCTTCTTCCACTACACGGTAGACTTGCTTCCTCCCACCTCCTAGTCTGTTGTAGAGTTCCACTATACTGGCCATTGATCAAGTGGAGTGTCAATGGCATCATCCATTGCTAGATAAGGAAATTCATGCCATTTCTGCACAAGGTCCTTTCGTTCCTTGATAGATACATGATGGAATTCTTCTCTAAATTTTGCGTACCTCTATAAGTTGGCATACACCATAGGCAAAAATCACAGTTTGTGATTGATGGCCATGAAAATGTTCATCTCCATCAAGATCTAGAAGATCTTGTTGTCCTTAACTCGCTGCACGTCCTTGGTCATTCACAGTGAAGCGTACTTCAATGCTTCTGGGAGGTTTGGCGCAACCAAAGGGAACTACCTATCTTCTAGAAGCTCCCATGCTACCAGCACAATTGACAGCAAGAACCACACGTAGTGGAACGTCTTGCTGAGCTCCTGTGCTTCGTGGCAGTTCGCCAGAAACTCATCGCGAAGGTAGTCTGACCAGTTGAACTAGACTCCTTCAACGCACTGGCCTACTAGCATGACGATAGGTGCCAACACCTCATCGGTGCGACACTTTCTCATCACTTTCCCTGCTAAGATATTTGTGGTTATCATCACAGCAAGGTCGTAGATGCTAGACATAGCATATCTGCGCGGCTTCTTCACCAGTTTAAACTTTTCCTTCATAAACTCTATGAGGGATTTCTCTCCACCTTTTCCGCCAAATATCATGGTCAGATTCTCCCCTGTATATGGAAATCGCGTTATCCGGTGAATGAATCTATTTGTGATGGGTATCGGCTCCTCTAGCCATAGACAGCCATCATGCACAAACAATAGCAGCTGCTTGATGACCAATATTGTCACCGAGGTGTGGTTGTAGTGTGGCACCCAAAGCAGGTTGAGCAACCCTACCTTTTCTACTCCTCTGAGCCACCTCCACAACTCCAATGCGGTCATTCCGGTATTCGTATCAATGATGTGGTGCATCAGCTACTCGGTTGCTAGGTGTGGGAACTTTTCGTGATCAGCTTGTTACACAAAAAATTGTCACCTTGACTTTCTACAGTTTGTGTGAGTCCATCAACACTCATACATACCTCCTTTGCAAGTCTTAAAGCTCAGCTCTTCATGTCAAGCCTTGAGAATGGGAGAAAGACCTTAAAAATATCTCAAATGCAGGTTTCGCACTTTCTCCTAGCATTGCCTGCAGTGTCGCACCCAATGGTCATGTTTCCTTCAAGCCTGACCGCTCTGTCTATTGAGTAATAGGTGTGAACCCCTGTAAAAGTTAAAAAGGCGTGAGTTCATTCCTAAAAACTCATCTTGGGTCACTTCTAGACACTTCTAGAAGGAAGATTATGCTGGAAAGTCCGATCCACCTTGGTTCATCCATTCCATAACTAAGGGAGCTAACTCCATGATATGAGGTGCTTATCCCATTGAAGGAGGAACTTATCCCTTCAATGGTGGACCTGAAACTTCCTCCATTTGCACTATAAATTAAGGCATTGGGCTGGTTGTAGG
>APFE030720757.1:0-20128 GCA_000404065.3 Pinus taeda | reverse complement strand
GAGAAACTTGTGCCAATCTGTTTCATTAAGCAGGTTGTCGGGGTAACTGTTCCAACCGCCATTTCTGTATTGAATTCTACGACATTGGATTTCATCACCAACTAGTGTTTTCGATCCGGAAAGATACTGTTTGTGTGTGGTTTGATCTCCTAGATTTGTTAGGCGTGTGCTTCAAATTGTTTGGTTCTTTAGAGACTTTAGGTGCTTTTTCTTGAGATTTTTCTTTTTTTTTTTGTGAAGTGTTTAAATAATTAATCGTGGCTGAATTACCAAGACAATCCCATCGACTACGGGGCAACCTCCCGAATTTACACCAAGTCAACTGGAAGGGCTGCGAGCCCTTGTCACACCTAGTGAAAGTAAGGTTGGGTCACCGGAGGCCGGAGAGTCTTTGTTGATTGTACATCCTAATCATCTAGTGCAAGCAACAAAACATATTTCTGAACCGATTTCATTTTTTGAGGTTACTGGTAGTATCACTCCTATTAGATCATTAGCCGAAGAACCTGAAATCTCTAAACTTGAAACTGAAATTGCTGCTACTCCATCTTCAGGATTTGCTTCTCCTGTTTCTAGTGGTCCTAGTTCACCCAGAGTAGAAAACATTATTACCAAGAATCTTCCTTCTGGACTCATTTCCATTGAAGAAATTGTAACTTCGAGTCCGAACGAAGGTATAAGCATCCCTAAAAATCAACCGACTATTGAACTCAGGGAGGGCGAATCTATTTTCTATAGTCCCATTAGAGGTGACACTTGGTATATTTCGTTGACCAATTTCTTAGAAAATCCAAGTTTCACGTCTTCACCACCTCGATTTCCTTTCCATCCAACACCCAGAGGTTATTATCCTTCTTTGAATATGTCGAGACAGTCATCCTTGTTTACTCAGACGCTAGCAACCTTCTTACATGGTGGTCCTTCTGCAGGTATGTTTTCAGGAGCTTCTCCTCGACCCATCGAATATGCCGTATCTCCTGGTCATAACAGAACTAAACCGTTAAGTGTCGATGATATTCTTATGATGTCTGGTACTACTCCTAATCTGCAACCTCAAGGTAGTTCAATACCATCTGGGGGGCAACCGCAAGGTACTCTAATACCGCCTGGGGGGCAACCCCAAGGCAGTCCGTTACTGCCTGGGGGGCAACCTCAAGGACAGTATGTCCCTACAGGATAGTATTTTCCTCAAGGTCAACCCCAGTATCAATATGTACCTCAAGGTCAACCCTAGTATCAATATATGCCTCAAGGTCAATACCAGCCTCAAGGTTAGTAGCAACCCCAAGGTCAGTACCAACCGCAAGGTCAGTACCAACCTCAAGGTCAGTACCAACCTCAGGGTCAATATCAACCTCAAGGTTTTCAACCACCTTCAGGTCAATAATTTGTTCAAGGACCTGGAAATGTACCATATAATTATCAATCTTACACTCAACCTGGTTTTGGTCCTCAATACGTTCAACCTGTTATGGGTCCATACCCCGAAACGAACGTGGTGTGGGATCAACAAAATCCGCAACCCAGTGTGCATTTGTCATCTCAATCTAGATAGTCTTTTGTTTCTGGTTCACCCCAACAACCTATCCAGCCTACTACTCAAACTGCTACACCTAGGGCAGCTCATCAGTCTAGGCCTAGTTCGCCTCGAACTCCGTCCCAAACATCTGCTGCAACTGCTGCGGCTTTTGTTCAATCCAATCCACCCATTTCTGGAGTATCAGCGACTCCAGTTTCTATTGCTCTTGTATCAACTCCTTAGGTCTCTTTACCCTAGTCTGGACCTACAATCCAGACTCTGGTTTCCATGCCTGTAGGACAACCTGGGCCTAGTACGATTGTCATAAGTCAACCTCAATTTACTTATCAATCGTACCAGGGGTAGTACCAATTTGGCCCCGCTGTGCAGAACCCGGCTTATCAGCATCAACTGTACCCTGGGTATATGTATCAACAACCTCAACAACCCCAGTACGGTCCGATTAATCCTGGTTTTCTAGGAGGATATAATATCCCAAATGCGAATCCGATACCAAGTTATCCTGGATATCCTCCTCCTGGGGTTGGTCTTATGACCCCAAGTTTTCGGGATCCGAACCGTCAGTTACCATTTATAGCAACTTTGGATTTGCCTGACTTGTCGTGCCTTACGAACGATCCCATCAATTATCTTCCATTTTTGGTCGCCAATGCCGAATAAGTTGCCCAGTGATATACGAAAGTTTGAGGGGAAGCCAGGAGAAGATCCGTATAATCATGTGATGACTTACCATCTCTGGTGTGCATCAAATTCCATTATCGATGATTCAATTCGTCTTCATCTTTTTCAACGCACTTTGATTGGCCTTGCAGCCAAGTGGTCTATTGAGTTGCCATGAGGCTCTTTTTATAATTTTAGTCAGTTAGCCACTTCCTTCCTTACTCATTTTCAGCTGCCAGTCCGATATGACAATGGCACGAAATTATTAACTTCATTAAAGTAGTCGACGTCCACATATATTTCAGATCATATTCATGAGTGGCGACGTCGACGTCGTTTAGTGAAAGTTTTTATCCCGAACCAAATTTTGGCAGAATGGTTTGTAAAATCATTATTACCCAAAATAACTGAAGATGTAGCTAAGGCAGGGGTAGTTACAGAAGAGCAAGTAATTGCTCAATCTCAGTACCTTGACATAGTTTATACGCAGTTAGGTACGTTACATGAAAAAATCCTTGACCTTCCGAAACAAAATCAAATAGCTGCACCTCCCTCAGGGTCTCATGCCGCTGACGGTATGATTGGTACTGTTAATACCAAAAGTAAGAAGAAATCCTCAAAGAATTATTCTCCTATTATAACTTTACCAAATTCCCCTAAGGGAGAGTCTTCACCTGAAATTTCTGCCGATGTTCATGTCGTAGAATCATCCACGACCAAATCAAAATCTAACGGAAAGAAGAAAGGTAAGAAGAATAATAAGCAGAACTCAAAGGAGAAATCCGATAAACCTGAATCTACTGACGAGAAACAAAAACCTCGATATCCTTGTCTCATCTGCGATGAGGAGCACTTTACAAGAGATTGTTCGCATCGTGCCGAGGTTGCAAAAATTGTCAAAGGTTCACAAACACCTGCTGTTTTGAAGGATCCTTTTCCAAATCAAGACAGTAAAATGATAGGTTCTTCCTCTAGTGCCTCGGAAGACCCCATAATGATGATGTCACATGTAAGGATTGAGACACGATCGCAAGATTATGGGATTAAAAGTCCTTTTGGTGGTAAGGAAGCCGAATCTTCTAATTCCAATCCATCAACCTCACCTCCGTTTGGTTCCGATCCACTGCAGATTGAGAAACCAAATCCTGACTTAGTCGTCAAACTGCCCGCTAAGGGTATACTTCGAAAGTCAGCTTTCAATCCACATGCGAGAGCTACTTAGAACTATAACATTGTTGAAAATTTAGTTGTTTCACCTTTAGCAATGTCGGCTTTGGAAGTGTTGCAATCTTGTCCAGCACAATGTAAAATGCTACTGTCGGCTATAGGAGCTATTGATCTTCAGGACTCAAACCTCATAGTCTTTGATTTAGAAAATAGTACACCTCGTCTTCCTCATCAAATGGCTTTCCAAATTCCAGTGTTAGTAAAAAACAGACCTTGTTTTAGGACTGTGATTGATGAGGGAGCTTCCACGTGTATTATGTCGATACAGTGTTGGAAAACCCTTGGTTCTCCTACAATTAATCAATCCCCGACGATTCTAAAGGCCTTTGATGGCCGAGCATTTCATCCTTATGGAATTCTATAGGACTTAGCTATAGGGGTTGAAGGAAAAACCGTTAATCTAGATGTGGAGGTGGTTGATGCCCCTCTAGATTACAACCTTCTTTTGGGCCGTAGCTGGTCTTACACCATGACTGTTGTTGTTTCATCGGTCTTTCGACTTATTAAGTTCCCACATAATGGAAAGATCATAACAATAGATCAGTTAACTTATTTTTCGTCCGACCCATCCTCCGCTGAGAGTATTCAACATGTTGGAAAAACCGCTATCCCTTATAAGGATGTTGGAGTAGGATTAGTTAAAGATTCGGGTTTACTCGGAAGTTTTTCATTTCCTCCTCCCAACGTACCGTCTCCTTTTGCAACCATTCATATGATTTCGTCATAATCCATTGTTCTTGACGACCCTTGGATCGTTCCATTCAATTCCGAGGTGGACTCTCTTGGTGATGCCATGCCTTTGGGTCCCTTTGAAGTTGCTTATCAGGCAATACAGTCATTTTCCGACTCAAATTCAACCAACCTGGATCTAGTGAATGAGATCAATGGGAAATCACTTTCAATCTCAACCTCAGAGTCAACAACCTTTTCAAAAACCGTTCACACTGATGAACAAATTTGGGAACTATTGTCTGTTGATGCATTACCATGGGAAGATCTTCATCATTGGTCTTCGTTTTTACCCGAGATTGATCATTTTGAAAATGATTTTTCATCCATTTTTATCGCTGAATATGTCAAAGAACTGCAGAACCCATTGAAACATCCTGATTCTGAACAAAATTTAGCTAATATTTCTCGCACAGTTCCTATCAACATTTCAGTCAAACCTAGGATTGTTGAAAACATTCACATAGGTGCTTCTTGTACAGACACTAAGGTCAACACATATAAAGCCCTATTTCAAGAATTCCACGACGTGTTTGCCTGGTCCTATGAGGAAATGCATGGAATTTATCCTTCAATCGTTGTTCATGAGATCAAAACCTACCTGGATGTTAAACCCGTCCAACAACGATTGCGTCAAATACACCCATGAAAAGCTGCTGCCATCAAAACAGAAGTTGAGAAATTACTTAAAGCAGGTTTCATTTATCCAATTCCTTTAACAGATTGGGTATCGAATATTGTTCCAGTTACTAAAAAATAAGGGACAATAAGAATATGCATCGACTATAGGGATATTAATCGTGCTTGTCCCAAGGACAATTATCCCACACCCTATATTGATCAAATTATCGATGATTGTGCCGACAGTGAAATTTTCTCCTTTATGGATGGCTTTTCCGGTTACAATCAAATTAGCATTCTACCTACACATCAACCAAAAACAGCATTCATCTGTCCATGGGGGACATTTGCTTATTGCAAGTTACCTTTTGGACTAAAGAATGTTGGGGCAACTTTTCAAAGGGCAATGTCTTATGCGTTTCATGAAATCAAGCACATTGTGCAGCCCTATCTCGATGATTTACCAGCTCATTCATTACGAAGATCCAACCATCTCACTCACTTACGAGCCATTTTCATGAGATGTAGGCATTATTGGATTAGGCTGAATCCACACAAGTGTGTTTTCTGTATCGAAATGGGTCGGTTACTGGGATTTGTTGTATCTAAAGCCAGCATTCGCATCGATCCTTCGAAGGTTGAAGCCATCGTCAAGTTACCACCTCCTTCGACACTTCGCCTACTCCAGAGTTTGCAAGGGAAAGCAAACTTTTTACGTCGTTTCATTCCTAACTACGCCGAGATTACAAAAGGTTTCACCCAGTTGTTGAAACAAAACACTCCATTCTTTTGGGACGAGATAGCTGACAAATCTTTTGATGCACTTAAACATGCGTTGAGCCATGCGTCGTTATTGCATCCTCCCAACTACAACCAGGATTACTTCTTGTACCTCACCGCTTCCCATTCCACTATTGGGATGGTTTTAGTTCAACAGCATGAATTCGAAAGTGAACATGTGATATATTATCTTAGTCAGACTCTAACTCCCACTGAGTTAAAATATTCACATGCGGAGAAACTGGCCTTAGCTGTCGTCCAAGTTGTTCAGCGTTTTCGTCATTACATTTTGTTACGCAAAACCACCGTCATTTCTGACTGTAACCTTATGCAATACATTTTGACTCAACAATTGCTGGGGGGAAAGTATTCCAAATGGATTGTCATCCTACAGGAATTTAAGAAGGCCAAGTCAAAGAAGTCTTTGGTTTTTGTGGAATTAATGTGTGACTTCCCTCGTGCTGATACCAAAGATGTGGCGGAAGAATCCATTGTAGATGAATCCTTGTTCCTTATCAGCACCGTTGATCCATGGTACGGAGATATCATTGTCTATCTCTAAACCCAATCTTTTCGGCCAGATATTTCACGATCTCAATGTTGGAAAATCCGATTCCAATCCCAACCTTACACTATTATTGGAGATACTCTTTATCGTCGTGCGGTGGATTCTATTTTCCATCATTGCCTCACTCATGACAAGGCTGAGAAGGTTCTTAATGACTGCCACTCTAGAGCATGTGGCAGTCATATGTCTGGGTATGCCACAGCCCAAAAGATTTTGCGCACTGGCTATTTTTGGCCGTCATTATTCAAAGATTGTATTACTGCCATCCAGAAGTGCCACAATTGCCAAATTTTTTATCATAAGATGCATGCTCCTCCTGCTCCTCTCCACCCTATCATTGTCGTTGGTCCATTTGCAAAATGGGGTATCGATTTTATTACATGTAACCCTCACTCGACTGGGGGGCATGCGTATATCATCCTTGCAGTAGATTATTTTACCAAGTGGGCCGAGGCGATGCCTACATTTTCGGCAGACAGCAAAATTGCTGCGATTTTCATTATCAACCATATAATTTCTAGGTTTGGTGTTTCCCAAGCGATTATCACTGACCATGGGAGTCATTTTTGAAACATCATGATGACCGAACTTACAGATCAACGTGGCCTGCGTCACGATAGTTCCACTCCATATTACCCATAGGCAAATGGTCTGGTTGAAGCAGTCAACAAAGTTATAGTCACCATGATTTGACGAATCATTGGGATTCATCGGTCAAATTGGCACAACATGTTATTTTCATCGCTTTGGGCGTACCGAACCTCAGTCAAAACATCAACAGGTTTTACTCCCTTTCAATTGGTTTACGGTTTAGAGGCAGTATTGCCCATTGAATGCGAAATCTCGTCATTACAAATTGTCGTGCAATTATTACCAGCCACTTCCGAAGAGGAAAAACGTTTACTATACTTAGCTTAATTAGATGAGAATCGACGCAATGTTGCATCAGCTGTCGAAACTCATGCCAAACGGATCAAAGCTCAGTATGATCGGAATGTTACACCCCGCAATTTTTTGGAAGGCGACCTAGTTATACTTTATGATCAAGTAAACGATAAGCTAGGGGCTGGAAAATTTGTACCCATGTGGCATGGTCCATATATTGTCAAGCGGAAGCTGGCAAAAGGGGCCTATGAGCTAGAAGATTTTGACGGTGTCTCTTTAGGTAAACCTAGGAATGGGCTTTATCTAAAGCGATATTATGCTTAAAAGATTAGCGTGGAGATTTCTTAGATTAGTTTTTCTTTCTAAGTTTGGTGTGTTCTTAGATTAAAAATGTGTGCTTTACTTTAGAGAAGTGTGTTTCATTATTAATCCTACTTATCTTGATTTTACTCTTGATATTGCAGATGTTGACGCTTCTCCAAACATACATCTGTTTCACTGATGGCGCTTGTCGTAGTACACGGAACATCTCTTCCGCAGCTTGGGTTATCTATTCACCCTCTGATGAGTTAGTATCTATGCACGGGTTAAGCCTCGTTCAAACAACGAACAACATTGCAGAGTACAGTGCAGTGATTGAATTATTATCTGAATCCATCTCATTTGGAATTCGAAGTTTGATTGTTAATTTAGATTCGGAACTCGTTGTATTATAGCTTAATCGAGTTTATGCCATTAGAAATCGAGTGTTATTACGATTATTTTTGAAATTCTGTCTCTTGGAACGAGAATTTGATTACATAGAATATCAGCACATTCCAAGATATTTAAATACATTAGCAGATGCAATTACTTCTCGAATGTTAAATAGACATTTGCATTAAATCAAACAGTAAATTTAAAAGCATCTCATAAACATGTTTTGCAAGATAACCATGGTAATAGCATAGCATAGCATAAGAGTGTGTCAAAATATACATCGTCCTTGATCATAGGTTGAAAAACACCTTATGATCAACAAAAATGATAGTATCAAAAGTCCAAAAATGGGTCTACAAGGCAATCATCCTATCACTGGTGATGATCCCGATAAGACACCACTGCTTGGGCCACCCTACAAAGGAACCTCCTAAAAGGTCCTGGGACCCCAATCACATAGCGCTGAAGCCGAAGAGGAATGTCATCTATGCTGGTCTCCGGAATATCTGTGGTCAAGCGCTCTAGATGGCTCTCCAACTCGGTGAAGGTCTCTGCTGACTGGTCCTGTAGGGCTGGTGCTGCAGCAGTTGGTTGTCTCTGATCATAGGGTTGGAGAGCGGTTGGTCGCCGTGGACCCACATCTGCATTTAAAACTTTTACTATTAGTTTTGGGACAATTTTTAAAAAAATACAAAAACATACATATAAAATTAAAATGTTGAAAAACAAATTTTACCTCTATCATCCCATTGCTCTCCTGGTGGAAGAGTCATGTCGGGATCGCCACGATAATCCGTCCCAGTGTATGGAAAATCTTTAATAATAAAGA
The DNA here is from genome assembly GCA_000404065.3 of Pinus taeda. NCBI lineage: Eukaryota > Viridiplantae > Streptophyta > Pinopsida > Pinales > Pinaceae > Pinus > Pinus taeda. The sequence goes on along the minus strand of APFE030720757.1, from coordinate 11,590 downwards.
GTTGGTTCTCTAACCAACGGAAATATTCTGGAGTGAATCGAACAACCTCAGTACCCTCCTCTGGATGGTGGGCCATAACTGCAACCCATCGCATAACCCGAGGATCTCGGGGAAGTCCAACCTCAACAGTAAGTTGTTGTGGAACCAGCATCGGTACCCTCTCTAGGGCAAATGTGACAACTAAATAACCATAACCAAAGTTCTTTAGCTGCCCATTCTTAACCCTAGTCAATTGGCCCTTCACATTGGCCAATACAGCATCGCACCAGTTGAAGATGGTGCCTCAGAAGCAGTCCATTGCCATGCACATCTGGGAACCAGTAGCTAGATGCAATGTTGCGCTCCCGCAGAGTCTGGTAAGAGTAAAGGTAATCACCTTCAGTTCAGGGTGGGAGATGGTTTTTACATCTATCCGTTTGTCCGGATCCTGGTTATTATAGAACTCTAGTCGGAGACTAGCGATAGATTGGCCACCTGGCCTAGATCCGAATAGAGATAACTCTACGCCTCTCTTGGGCAAGCTAGTCAAAAAGTATATGTCATCCGGCTTGATTTCGAGCCGTTTGCCACCAATAATGAAGCATTGGTCCTGTATGCTCCACCTATTCACCAGCCATTGTAAAAAGTCTACATGTGCCCTCATGCCAGGTATGGTCCAAAATTTGAAAAGCCCGCATGCTCTCAATGCCTGTAATGAAGGCGGATGGAGTAATGCAGCTTGATCCATGTCCTCATGCTCTCTTTCCCACCAAACAAGCATCTTGTGTACCTACATTGCAAAATAGGTGGATTAGAAATTTCATTCCAAATTTCTATGGGGCAAAAATGGAAAAACTAGGGTTCAAAATCCACATTTCGCGGGGTTCACACCCATCCCTTTAGAGACAGTGCGTAGGTGCGCACTTCTCCTTAAGGCTAGATGCAGCACCTCGACTTTTCTATGTGCACAGAAAAGTCGGGGCGCGCAGGGGCCACATGGCACCCCTGCGCAACTCCCGCGGGCGATTTTTTGCCCTAATTTTCCCCCAAAAAACGATTTCTAAACCGTAAAACAAAATTTCAAATGGATGAAATGCAAGTCAGGGACATTGTGGATTACTTGGAGAAGACAATTCTCGATTCCAGCGGTTGGATTTTGCACAATCTCCACAGGAATTTTTTTACCAAAAGCTCTTACTTTTTACTCCAAAGGCAAATGGTAAAAATGAACTTGTAAAAGCCCTTTTTATAAGATTTTTTGAATAAATAAATTAAATTTATTTATTTTTTACTTTGGAAAGGTCATTTTTTGGTACATTTTTATTATTTTTAAACAGATATGAGTAATGTTTGCAGTTTTTGTGCAGAATATTGGGGATTCAGATGAAATTGGTCATTTTCAACAAAAAACACATAAGAGTCCTCTTTAAGCTCTTTTCTGACTCGTAAAAAATGAAAAGATTGCTGATTTTTTCTTTTAGACTTGTTAAAACGGAATTAAAAAGACAGTCATTTTACAGCGCTTTTCCGACGGTATAAACATGAAAAGATTGCTGAAATTTTGTCGTTTCAAGTTCGATATTGGTAATAAAACGACGTGTTTTCGATCACTTTTTTACTTTTTCAGATTGAAGGCACTAATCATGAAAAGTACTCCTTGGTCGTAATGATCAAGCGGTTCTCTCAAGTATTATTTTATACTTTTTCGTGCTTGGGAGACACAAATTTACAAAAAAGGACAACCATGGAGTTTTCTTAAGTTTTTCTTTTGACTCCTTAAAACTGAAAAACGCAGAGTTTCTCCTATACTGGACTCGTTAAAATTTCATAGTAAAGGACCTATTCAATTACAAATAGGAACGGACCACTCCTTCTGAGGATTCGAATCTAAACTAAGTTGGACTCATCCGAAGGATGAGCTTATAACCAAGCAAATGTTATCCTCCTCAAGCTTGTCAAAAATAAGGAGGTACTTGCTAGAAATGGTGGGGGAAAAGAGAGAAAAATGAACCTGTTTGTCATACTTTGTGTTTGAAAAAACTTTCCCTCACTCTTGAACACGACACTTTTATCCACCTGGGTTGGGAAATCCTTTACCTAACAGTTAATCAAGCCACTTTGAAAGTCTTCAGCCAGTTTCTGGGTATTAACTTTGGGTCAACTGTCACCAAGCCATCTGTTGTGTCATTATGTGTTCAAGGGGTCTGTGCAAATAAACCATTCATCTGCAAAATATTTGTCATCCATCATTGACCATCAATTACAAACAGGAACGGACCAATCCTTCTTAGGATTCGAATCTAAACTAAGTTGGACTCATCCGAAGGATGAGCTTATAACCAAGCAAATGTTATCCTCCTCAAGCTTGTCAAAAATAAGGAGGTACTTGCCAGAAATGGTGGGGGAAAAGAGAGAAAAATGAACCTGTTTGTCATACTTTGTGTTTGAAAAAACTTTCCCTCACTCTTGAACACGACACTTTTATCCACCTGGGTTGGGAAATCCTTTACCTAACAGTGAAACAAGCCACTTTGAAAGTCTTCAGCCAATTTCTGGGTATTAACTTTGGGTCAGCTGTCACCAAGCCATCTTCTGTGTCGTTATGTGTTCAAGGGGTCTGTGCAAATAAACCATTCATATGCAAAATATTTGTCATCCATCATTGACCATCTTGCTAAACATATTTCTTCAGACTTGACCTATGATTTCGTGTTATGGGCTTGCCTATGACGGATCGCTTTCTATAAACTCCAACTCATTATCTATAAATATGATCTAGAAATCGTCAGTACCTTTGAATCTGCATGCCTCAATGGCAGGTTTCTCGCCTTTGATGACAGGTTGCATCATTGACCTTCGATCAACGGATTCCGTGACATGTTCGACATCAACTCATTCATTCACATTTCATGGATTGTACTGAGTACTTTGAGGGCCATTGACATTACTAGTGGTTCCTCTCACACTTGTTAATGGTTTACATCATTGACCAATAATCAAGTGGTTTCTACCATGTTCAACTTCGACACATTCATTCACATGGATAGAATCATACTAGTTCGGGAAGCAGAAATGAAGACCCTGGATCTAGTTTCTACCATCTAGGCTGCGAGGAATTTTGTTATTCATTATACAATTTACTATTCATAAACAGATGGTTGCACCCATACTGTGTCTACATATGTCTATACTTGTGATGTATTACAAAATCATTCCTGTATCAGAGTAGTTTAGATAGTTTCTAGTCAGTTTTGATCTGAGTATGGGAATGCCTACCTTAGCGATGATATAATCATATATATATATATATATATATATTGCATTGAATGTTTTTACAGGTTCCAACCAGGGCATCCACAGGAAGATCCTTGAAATGATAAAGCACTTCAATCTTCTTAGATGACAAAAAACCATCCTCATCTATTACAGACTTTGCACTTTAGGGGGCGATCTGTTACATGAAAAATTGTCACCGTGACTTTCTATAAACTGTGTGAGTTTATCACCACTCATACATACCTCATTTTCAAGTCTTAAACCTCAACTCTACATATCAAGCTTTGAAAATGAGAGAAAGTCCTTAAAAACCTCTAAAACTCTGGTTTCGTACTTTCTCTTAGCATTAATTGTGGTGCGACACCCACTGGTCATGTTCCCTGCGCACCTAGCCACTCTGTATCTACATGTATGGGTGTGAACCCATGTAAAAGTTAAAAAGGTGCAAGTTTATTCTTAAAAACTCACTTTGAGTCAATTATGGAAGCTTCTAGAGGGAATCTTGTGCTGGCAAGTTCACTCCTTGAGGGTGCATGCATCCCATTCCTTAAGAAGCTAACCCCTTGATGTGAGGAGCTTATCCCCTTGAAGAAGGACTCTATCCATTCAATGGTGGACTTGTAACCTCCTTCCTTTGCACTATAAAATGAAGCTTTGTGCTGGTTACTTAGGAGGTTGAAAGTTGAATATTGTTGAGGGTATATGCTGCTAGAACTTAGTCTTCCTAATTGAGCTTTTGAGAGGAAAGATCACATACCTTTTAATCTCATTTGGGAGAGCGTGAGGCTTGTCAAAGTAGAGGAGATTCCTGCCTGGACCCTAGGAAGAGCTTGTACAGCATCAAGGCACCAAGGTTGTGAAGTTCTTCTTTCTCAAAGTTAATACAATCAAGTTTATTTTTCTCAATAAGCTGTGTTTAATGGTTTATTTCATATTCTCCTTGATCACTATGATGAACATATTTTATATTAGCTATGCAGTGTTTTTGATGTGTGCTGTTTGTGTTTTGCAGGTTATTAAAAGGTACTCTTTGAAGCTGTTGGAGCAAGGCTGCCATAAACTAGCATTGACTTAACGTAGGTCTAAAACACCTCTTAGTTTTTATTAATGAATCTAAATATGTTTAGAGAAAAGTAGATTTGCTTGTCCTGCTTGTTGCTAGATATCAATTGATACTAGGGAGATCGGTCTTGTCCACAAGAGCGATTTATCTGCTTAACATGAAGCATTAGTTATAGGTACTCCTTAATAAGTTCAAGCTCATGTAACCCATCATGCTCCGAGAACATAAATACATGTTATTTTATAAAATTTCAAGTTGTATAATTTTCTTATGGAGGAATTATGTACCCAAAATTCTACTATAGAAAAATAATGGACACTATTGAAGGTGATTGATTCAATAGATGGTGGGAGTTGCATAGGAAGGTTGAGTATCGAAACTGACATGTCATGCTTCGAGACGTCAAGAACTGTCAATTCTCCAAAGTACATCAATGATGGTCAAAAGTGGTTGTCTTAAATGGATCAAGTGGGAAGCTTGAAAGTGTGCTAAAGAAAAGAGTGGAAACAATGAAATTTTAGAGTGGATGTAAATGATAATGAGGAATAGTGCAGGCAATGACAACGAGACAGTAAAAAAAATATTGCAGTCCCCGTGATTATATTTAAACTCACAGTGCCAATGCATATGATTTGTATAAATGCACCTTTGCACTACGAATATATGTTAAGTAGTTTTGTTAATTTTATTAATGCATCGACACTATAAATAATATTTTATAGCACCAAGAAGTTAGCTCTATGAAAGCACTGGTTCTTTAAGAATTACAACCCATTTGGGCATTAGTTGCAAAAAATATCGGTGCTTGAAGAATTAAATGCCCCGATGTTTTCATTTTCAAAAAGGGCATGGTAGTGCAAAAAATATGTTGTAACTATGCTTTTATATAAAATAATGCACCGATGTGTTTTTATGTTATGGATGCACCAATTTTTTATAAGATATTTTCCCTCTTTTGGACAAATCGACATGTAACTCCAATTATTGTGATTTTTTAAATACATTATTCATCAAAAAATCGACATATATCTTATAATAGTATTCATATAAATTAAAATTGGATTAATACATTTTTATATGATGTTTGGATTAGCTTTTTATATTATAAATTTTCACATCTTTTCATTATAATATTTAATCATCCAGATATTTAATCAGTGGTGAAACATTTCATGGTGACATTGAATAATCCAACAAAATAAATTAAAAGGTATTTTATTATATATCAGTCTAAGATCTTTGTGATACAAAATATTATTGCTATTGGTAACCCCTTGTCTTACAATTTGGACACTTTCCATTATATTAAATAACATTTCTTATTTTCACAAACAATTATTACGAAAAATACAACGATTTGCATTGGTATCCAAATAGATCATCATTCTTCGTTGGAATTGTTTTCAGTTTTTGAGCTACTTCCATGACGTGGGTTTTTTGGATGATTTTTTTTTGATTTCATCGATTGTTTTCATCCTCTTGATCTTGTTCCATCTACAAATGTAAAAGTAACGTGCAAGGAGTGTATATATATTGGTGAGAATAATCAAAATTGAAATAAATAATATACATCAATCTAAATCGAATAATAATGCACCATATCAAGAAGTGACTCATGAATTATATACATGGCTTCAAAATCAAGTCTCATACCTTTTTTCAACAACTCTTCCATTGGTGTAGTTCTATACTTTGTTTCCTACAAGTTCTATACCCCATTATAAATCATAGATTTAATATAAATATATATATTTTTTCTATTAATTATAAACTCATAGAAGTAAAACAATATAGATCATACTTAGAAATTCCACAATTAGATTTTAATATTCCAACATATACTCACAACCCATATTTAAGCCAATGTCAATCAATTCTTTTGATGACTCTTCTTTGTATGTTAGCACCTATTTTAATAAATTCAAGGATCTTTGTTGTAAAACAACTTTAAATATATAAAAATAAAACATTGGGTTGTTATAAGGAAATATTAACAATTTGTCACAAAATTTGATATCGACCCTTTTCTTCCTTGTCATATTATTTTATGTGATGAATGGGTTTCATTTGGTTTTGTTTAATGCAAGAAAATATTTGAAAATCAATATTTAATGCGAAATTATTTTTTTATATGTACAAATCCAATCATTATTACATACATTTGAAGCATGTTGTTGTTATGATGGCTCCTCCTATGAGGCAATCATGTCTACCTCTTTGACCATGTCCTTGTAAATATTTTTGGACATTCCTACTAGTATGTTGCATATATCAATTTGTTGACTCTTTGGGATTTTCATAATATTCCTGAAAAATGCAATAACCTATTTTTATATTGATACATAAAAACTAAATATAACAAAATTGATATTTAAAATTTAATCTTTTGTAGTAATATATACATATAAACTATAGGAAAATAATTTAATTAAGAATATATGACTTGCATTATTATATTTTTTTTTGCAAGTGTGAGAGGTCTCATTACAATTGCTCTTAAACTAATTCCTGTCATTGGATTATAATTTGTTCTTGGAATCACTGATTGATTTGTTGAATCATAATCAGGAATTATATCTATATGTTCGTTCCAATCTATCCCTCATAGTTTTGTAAAAAAAGTCCCCCCTTTCATTAACCTCCAACACCACTCTAGATGAGCTAAACACCAATTCATCGTCATTTTCATGTTCTATAAATTTTCTTTTCTTAGAAGGACAATGCTATTTTCCTTCATTGTTCCTCCTAGTAGAAAATTAAATATATATTAGTTAATAAATAGTTTGAATCATGTTAACTAATATTCTTAAGTACATTATTAATGAAAATTAGAAATAAAAAAAAACTCAAATTGAATAGTATTTTTTCATTCACTTCATTCATCCTTCCGCAATTTTTCTATCCGGTTTTTACACTCTTATTCACTTAGATTAGAAATAATATTATCAACCTTCTTCTTTTTGTGGCTCTGCATGACACATACTAACCAATATATATTATTTAAACTTACATATAGTTCAAATGTATTAATATTGCAAAAAAATTACAAAGATCTTGCCTTCTTTGCTTTTTTGGATGTGCTATCATTCTGTCGATCATTGGTTTTATTACTTGACAACTTCTAAGACATTTTTTTTATCAATATACAACCTGTACCATTCAATACAGAAGGCATTAAATAAATTTTATACATAGATCAAATAATTTTCGGCATATGTATAAACACCTTGGTCTAGATAATCTACTAAATGCACCAGGAATTTAATTGTTTAGTACCAGCACCATTTTTTTTGAATAATTTTAAATTATGATGGTGAGATTTTTAAGGATAAAAGCACCACTATGGCTAAGCAATGTTATTTAGCAGAGGCACATCTATACGTTATATTACACTGGGAGCATCGATAAATAAACTAGACAGGGCTGACAATTCTATATTACATTGGTGCATTTTATTATATAGAGCACACTGTGAAACATACATCAATTTTTTTACATAAATAGGGCCGATAGGGTTTAGATCTAATTCAATAAGTGACCCCCCTCCTAGACATGTAAAACACCCTATATATAGTAAGTACAGAAATTCATTAAATGTAATATGGCTAAAATGTACAACCCCAATTGTGAAGTGGTAGAGGGAGTTAAACCGTAAGGTCAAATTTTGTTGTCACATAAGCAAGAAAAAAATGGTTCAAGTTAAATATTGTTTTTATTTTACTCTCTCTCTCTCTCTTCTACATATAATATATATAATATTATTAATATATAATTATATATCTTTTGAATTTTAATTAAACTCTAAATAGAACAAATATTGTAAAAAAAAAAAATCACTGGTAAAATCAGATATTTTTTTTTTTATTATACATGGTTTTAATTTTATTTTTTTGTGAATTTGAATAAATTTAAAATTTTTGATATGCAGGATTTTGGGTGAATCACCATAACTTTCATATTTTGACCTTTTTGCGGTTCCAAAATATTTTACTACAAAATGCTCCTAGTATACCTCTCATGAAAATGATCTCTTTTTTAATTAAACCCTTATAGGAATTGTAACCAAAAATTATTAGTAAAATCAACAATAAAATTCAAAATGTTTATTATGCAGGGTTTTGAGTGAATCACCATACCTTTCAACTATTGGTCTTCTAAATAAATTTGCGTCTCCAAAGTGTTATGTTGCAACATAATGATCTTAGGATAATTGGCTTTCAAATCACTCCCTTCAAATTTTGAGAAAGATAATGAAATAGTGAATATGTTTTACTATTTAAAAAATGTCTGAAATTGGATTTCTATAAATAAATTGCCACTTATTTTTCAATTAAAAAAAAAAAAAAAACAAAAGATAACTTCCAAGTTTTTTTCACTTAATCCAAACATCTATGCATTTGATAATAAAGATCATCAATGCACTGATAAGTAAAGTGCACAAAAACTGCTAGGGCGCCAAATTTGTCAATGCACTAACATGATAGTTTACTTTTTCTCAAAATCTCAAAATGGCATGGTTAATATTTTAACGCAACAGAGTGCTTTGTGTTTAAATTGATTGGTGTTGTAATTTTTATAAGATCACAAACATGTTAGAATTCATTTTTATGTTCAAAATCTTGGAAACAGGTGCAACCCAATATTGTTTTTGTTTAAATGCATCAATGTGGTTTTTGACAAGAGCATTGATATGATAAAATATTCTTTATTTTTGAAATATCAAAAATTGGTGTGAGTATTGCTTGAATGCCCCAACGTTGTTATGATTTAAGCACATCGATGCAATTCATCCTTGTAAGAGCACTAGTGGGGTTTAAAACCTATGTGATTTTTTCACATAAAATGGCATATTCATCTCAAATTATCCTTTAGGATGCATCCACATGATTTAAAATAGTTCATAGTAAGAATTTCCTACTTAAGGTCGTTTTATTCTTGGAAAATGGTCTAGAAAATATATTGAAATTCAAATTGTAGTTAATGGTTCTTGAAATTAATTTTTGATATGTACTAAATTTTAATTTTTGATTTTGCTCAAATGTAGGGAGAAAATATCAATAATATAAAATGGCAAATCCTTCAAATTCTAACTCATTCCATATTACTGATGAAAGTCCTTCATAGTGTTCTCCCTTTCCATCTCTGATAACTTCATAATTTGTTTATATTTGATTATCTAATTACTATTATTTTTAATCCATGGCAATTTGAATAAAAATGTATCCAAATTTGAAAAATCATGAGTCATAATCGAGTTCAGATGCAAAAAATATTACTCCATTTCAAAAACATTGGAAGCTCTTATTAGGAGCACCATATCGCAATCAGTAGGTACTTGAAAATTGATAAGCAATTAACCCTACCAATTGGAACATGACATCTTCCAGCCACAATCATGGATCAAGGATGGTAATAATTGTTTGGTATCATGAAATTTCAACAAACCAATTGCATTGGTGTGCTTAATAATATCGTTGGTATTATAGAATGAAATTTTATATTTTTGGAAATTAAGATTCTAGTGATGATGAGCATCCCACCTACCATCTTCCAGTGCACCAAACTACAATGTAAAATTGAGATAAGGTTGCACTAATTACAAGACTCAGAGATAATGCATAAAAAGAACTGTTAAATCAACCACCTATTCAATTGCTAATACATTTATATTCACTAATTAGGAATGCCTACAACAACATTAGTTCTTTATCACAAGTTCGAAATAGAGGCAATCAAATAGAGGTTGGTATCAATGATTAGTTATGATATACAACTATTGAGCCTCAAAACTTCTCTTTCCCTAGCAACTCTTCTCATCCATTTTTCTTTGTTTTTCCATGAGGAAATGAATTCCTATAATCAATGACCAGTATATATTGCCTTAAGGAGGACATTTAGTGATTTACATGTTATGATTTTATGTTTTTCTATTTGAATAAGTTTTCGTCTTTTAGCTACAGAATGTAGCCTATTCTGCAGCTAATCAATTGTTCCACAACTACTTCCGTTAACAAGTTCCAAGTGTTAGAAGGAGAAACTAACTACATGGGTAGCTTGGAAATCATTATGACATGGATAGTGTCCTATTCACCTAGCCCAGGTCGACAAGGGAGATAGTATAAGACTCCGATAAATGGATAAGTGAAATGTAGAGACCGAAGGCAACATGAATTTATTTTGTGAATAATCAACACATTTGACAGTGATGGGAAGCGTTATCCAAAATAAATTCCTGAACCCATGGACTCCAACAACCATCTGTGTAATCAAATCCAACAGCCATCATCTTGGATTTATGTCTCCAACAGCCGAGGAAGAAAATTACATGTGCCGGTCTTCTACATGTTTTTGGTTGTAGCTTATTTTTCTCCACAAATAGTTGCATAATTTTCTTATAAATACCAGTGTAAAGAAATCAAAAGGAATTCAGATTTTCTCATGTATTAAGCTCAGACTACTACTCTGTAATTTCGAAAAACTCATTACCTGTGTTTTTTAATATGAATACCACACGTTTTATGGATATGTGAAGGGGTTTCTTGGAGTTTTATTAAGTACGCATATCCTGATTAGTTGCAGAGGGCCCCTGCACCGAATGAGGTTTTATTTCATTTTGTTTTATCTTTTCTAGTTAACTATAAATTCATCATTTTTTCCATAGTGTTCATAACCATTTTTCATACTAACCCTGCTTATAATGCAATCCATATCATTTTCTTACTAATACAAAATAGCTTCTTTCAGTACACAATAGCTTGTTTTTGCTTAATTTATTTCTAGTTTTTATCAATAGTTAGAAGTTGAAACATAGTAGTGCAATGTAGTTTATTTTATTTATTGTTTCACGAATTTTTAAGTTTTCAATTAGACTGATTAGTGCCATTACTGTTCCTGCCATTTTATTACTAGTTTATTGACTCATGGCGTAGATGAATGTTTCTGGAAATCCCTTCTAGTTGATAACTCATCTTAAACTAAGTGTTTGAATACTTCATTCATGCAATGAGTCTTTTATACATTTTTATATTTATCTTCTCTTAGAATAATGAAGTACAAAATTCCTCAAAATGTTATCACAAGGAGGTTTTTCTCCCAAAATTGAGAGGATGAGTAACTAATAACTTCATTTAGTTTTGTGTCCATGATAGATTATACATTAATTGCAATTTCACTTTCAATTTTAGTATTTCATTTAGTTTTGTTTCTGTAATTGATTAGACAGTAGTTGCAATTTTACTTTTTACTTTTTAGTTCATGATTTGGAAATAATGA
>APFE030720756.1:0-11303 GCA_000404065.3 Pinus taeda | reverse complement strand
CAATGTTTTCCCCCGGTAAGACCCCCATTTGTTATGATTATGCTACATATATCTCAGACAAAATACATGAGCAATTTCTACACTTGACTAGAGAGAAGGTGTTCAGATACACCTCATACATTTATCATCTCATTTTGTACCATCAACATGAGAAGTTCTCCTTTGAGATCAAGAGAACTGATGCAGCAGGCAACCCTAGGTCAGTGGTATACTGGACCTCAGTCTTCCACATCCTCACAAACTCTCCATACACTTACTCTGAGTTCATAGACCTGTTCATCCATCCAGCTATGTCTCTCTTTGTAACTTCACCCCCTCCAAGACTATCTGATGAGATGCAGAGGATTCTGCAGCTATCCAGTGCCTACAGCATAGGGGATTGGTACTTTTACCAACACTTCACTGTGATCAGAATATATGGGTGTGAGCTGCGCCCATACAAATTGCCCAGTAGTGCCAATGAGACCTTTGCCTTGGAATATTTCAGGCAATTTGGAATGCGATCAGGTGCCTTGCAGAAGGGTAAAAGGCACAGCTCAAAGTTGAGAACCAACTGGCCCTTTATCCTAAACAAAGAGGAGGATGGGAAGAGGCAGACATGAGCTAGAAGGCCTTGGCCTTAAACAAAGCTTCCTTTGAAGCCCTATGACCCAAATAACTTTTATCCTGAAAATGCAGAAATGAAAGCTCTCTAGCTATGAGCATGAGAGTATGCTCCACATTCAAAGACATGCCAATCAACCAAAGTGGAGAAGAAACACACTAGAAGAGCCTGTGACTCAAGAAGAGCTAGTTGAAAGAGCTAGAAGGCATTTATTAAAGATGGCTGAGTTAGAATGTCCTTCTCAGGTACTTGCTCTCCCAAAGCCTCAAACAGCAGTAGTTGCTTCATCTTCTGCAAAACAGCAGGAGGCAGTGCAAACCACAGGATAGAGCAAAGGCAAGGAAAAGACCATGGAAGAACCACAGGGCCAACAGGATCAACAACAGCAGCCCCAGCAGGAACAACAACAAGCAAACCAACAGGGTCAGGAAAAGCAAAAAGGAGGGCCCAGATGGCTACCCAAGAACAAACAGCGCCAGTGGTACCTCCGAGGCAAGACTCTAGGGTTGATTCCTCTGTCCTCCAGACCCCTCATAGGGAGGACATTAGCAGAAAGAGAGAAAGGGAGACTCCCCTCACGGAAACAATAGAGAAGAGGCAAAGATTAAATCCCTTCTCAGAGGAGGAAATGCCAAGCATGGAGGCTTCTGCCAGCTCCTTGCAACAGGAGAAAGACACGGCAGCATTAGGAGAAGTGAGCTCCTCAGGGCAGCAGCAGGGAACAGGTGCAAGCATAAAACAACAGTTCAAAGATGCCAAAAGAAGGAGTGAGCCAATAAAGATTCGGCTCTACAACCACCTGCTAAACATGGCACCTGCAAACCAACAGAGGCTCATGTCTGCATTTGATGTGCAGGAAGGAAAGATGACAATGAGCCACTTCACTCCAACAGTGCAGCAACCACAAACAACTGCAGACTACATCAGGACCAATCTGGAGGTCCTCTCAAAAGACATCCACCCGATGGATCAGATTGAACTCCACAAACATATGGGTGAGATGGTATATGCCACCTTGGCTGATAAGACCTTAGTCAACTACAGGCTGCAGAATAGCCTGAACAATACTGCAGCACAGCTTGAGTTGGAGAAGGCTTCCTCTCAAGCTAAGGATAACAGAATTAAAGCCTTAGAAGAAATAATAATAGAGTTTGGGCATGACCCCAATGATGTTAAGGATGTACAACAAGTCCTCAAGCTGAGGGATGCTGATATGGCAGCAATAAAGAAGAAACTAAAAATCCCACCAACTCTCCACCCGCTAACGGATGAGGTTGCCCAGCAAAGGCAAGAAAAGGATGCAGCTTCCTTACTAATGACATTATACAAGGAGCTCATCCAAACACAAGAAAAGCTGCAGGAATCAGAAGCCACATTGGAAGCAGCATTGCAACAGAAGGAGGCAGGGCAATCCTCACAGCCACCTCCAGGAACAATAAATCTTGAGGAAACCCCTCAAGACACTGCCCCTCCCAGCCAACAAGTGCAGCCAGAAGCTCCAACTACCACAACACCAACCACCTCAACACCAACAACAGAGCAGGCTGAAGCCTGGACATGCAAAAGCTGAGGAAAGAAATACAGGTACTGGAGTCCCAAATGTCTGAGCTAAGCCAAGCCCAGGACAGTCTGGCAAAAATAAATGAGAAATATGACAAATCAAAGCAAAATGTGGCTGAGAGGGAAAGGGAGGTAAAGGCCCTGAAAAAGAGGATTGCTGAGCTAGAAAAAGAGCTCACATTGGATAAAGTCACAGCAGAGCTCAAAAGGGTCATCTGGACCACCATTGGCCAGTCAATAACAAACCAGTGGGAATATATTGAGGCCATATATGAGCAAGTGGCACTCATAGGCAGAGCACGAAAAGAAATGCAGAGGGCAAGGGCATCTCTAGGCAATATGCCTGAGATTTCCCCTAAGATGATAGAAGTGTTGAACTACAGAACAAGTTCCCAGCTGGTAAGAATGGGGATTGGAAACAGGACTGAGACTATCTCCTTAATCAAAAGAGTCCTGACAATGAGAAGCCTGATTCAGACCCTGGACAGAAGAATCCAGGATATGCAAGCTGATATCCACAAATTTCAGAACAGGTTTATGGCCTTGCAGGACAGGGGGCTCCCCAGCATATTAGATCCTTCAGGAAAATTACTCTCCCATGAGAAATATGTCAAGAGAGTAAGCATTTTTGCAGCAACACAGATTGCAGAGGCACCTAGTACATCTTCAGAGGCAGGCCCAGTAACAGGGCAAATTCTTTTTGTTAGAGTAGATAATTTATTTTTTATTAGAAATGAAATTGCACATTTATTTGATGAGCCCCCTCACTTCTATAAGTATACAGAGGCTGATGAGACCATAGGGTCAATTTTGAAACATCAGTTGCCTTCATCAGATACATGGGAGGAATTGATTCGATTACTGTTGAACCAAAGTCAGTAATCCCAGTTTTTTCTTCAAACAAACAGTTTGAATCTCATACACAGCAGGAGAAAGACACATCAGCAGGAATGAAGACAAAGGCTGAGCCAACTCAGCACAGGTAGTCAGGCCACAACAACAGTATCAGCAGTCGCAGGTGGCAGGGCCGAGAAGACACAGAAAGTTGCAGCTGCACAGCCACGTCATTCAGCAGTTATGCCAAGCGCTCAACCGACTCCGTGAGCCCCAAAGGTCAATATTGCTCTGACAGGAGTTAAAGAGCCTTTATAACTCATTCAAGATTGTAATAACTTCTCATCTGCAAGCCCTGTACGAGTAAAAGAAGATATTTTCTCTCTCAGATGACTCAATGCCTGAGATATTTTGTAATAAACCTCTATATATTTCCCCTCGCAGTTGTTAGCAGGGGTTGGACTCCGGATGTAAGAAATCTCCTGATATCTATTCTGTTACTCCTCTATTGTAAATCTTCAGACAACTAATACAAAGGATGATGGGATTTCCAAAAGCATTGTGTTTCTGATGTCTTGCTGGTGTATGGCTGAAAGTTGCAGGATTCCTGTGTATTCCATGGCTCAATAAGTTTTCTTGTTACTCTCTGTTATATATATGTTCATTATACTTTCATATATCTTTCATGTTTCCGTGTACTCAATATCTAAGTAGCAAGGAAAAAGAATAGCCTTCAGGACTTAATCATTGATTACCCTGAGCTCAATCTAAGCTATTTCATATGTTTTCTTTAGGTATGGTAACGAAAGAGTAATTCTTAAGTGCTGCCTTTCACACCATATCATCACAGTAATCTATTTGTTCAGGAATTCAAGTAATTTTCTCCTAAATAATAGACCTCTCTCCCACTACCCAGCTCAGTGAAGAATTCTTAAATGCTCTTTGCTAGTTGTTTCTCATTTCACTCTCACAATTTACAGTTTGTTTTATGAAATACATACAGGCCCTGTAATCCCAGCAGCACTTAAGCCAGGATCTCAAGGAAACAACAGCTACAGACCCCATTGCCCAATGGATTAGTTTCACCTGCAGAGAACACTCTAAAAGATATCAGAATCATCTTCCCAACCAAACATAAAAGACAATCAAACATTCACTTTATAACTAGCCTAAAAACTCCACTAAAACAGTGACAAATCATAAAGAGAGAGCCCTCTCTGATTACAGCTTGGCTAGAAGCTGTAGTCCAAAGATTGGTTAGTAGTTACCCCGGCTGTATTCCCTTGGGAGTCATAGGGAACAACCTGGGTGTTAACATAAATGGCGACTCCATTGGGGAGTTTCAGGATCTCGAGGTGACTGTATATCTACCAGGGATTACACTCAAAATCTGAACATCAGTCAAGAAACCTTCATAACTGCCCCTACACTAACATTTGCAGCCTTAAGGTGGAGCTGACTCAGATATCCTTTTTACCCAATACAGATACACAGAGTCTTTCAAACCTCCTGACCAGTCCTTACTATACAAATCTTTCAAAAGCTTAAGAAGGACTATCTCAGAAGCTGGCTCCCAAAAAGAATCTTCGGTACACTAGGGCTAATCCTGACCCCAACCCTCCTACTGTCTTCCGAAATCCCAATACAATCCCCAGACTAATTAGGAATCAGCAAAAACAAGACAACCTTGCTGACCTTAGTCCAGAGACAGTTCACCCTAACCCCATCTCCACTCCAATCAAAGTCCTATTCCGTTCTACCCCTAATTCCCCTAGCTCTCCATCAACATCTCAAAGCCCCCCACCCACATCTTCTTCCCCTTTACACATTCCCTTGACCAACACTCTAAATCCCTCTATACCTGTTACCCCTGTGGTACCAACTGTCCCTTTTATCCCAGTTTCCTTTATCAACCCCCAAAATCTTGTGAATATGGCTATGAGGTATGCACCTCTGCAACTACCTGCCAATCCTGTGGCCTTACCTCGAGATTATCAGGCCAAAATCTCATATTTTGACTCCACTGGCCCTTATTCAGCTATCCAACATGCTAAGAGAATGCAAGATCATTTTGAAAATTATGAGATAGATGATGATACTGTAAGAATGAGAATATTTGTCCAAAGCTTAACAGGGGATGTGAGAACCTGGTTCAGATCACTTCCTGCAAATACCATAAATAACCCTGATGAGCTTTACCAATCCTTCACGAACAGATGGGAGAAAAAGAAGGTTCCTCTACATATACTTGGTGAATATGACATGATTAAAAGAGGTCCTCAAGAGACATTTTTGGAATACTTTGCTAGGTTTAATAATGTATATAATGCAATACCTCAAAACCTGAGACCTCCCCCTGACTTGGCCTTGTATAAATTTCCAGATGGATTTGACCCTGACATGGCCTACCAACTAAAAGAAAGAGCCTCTCAAACCCTTGAAGAAGCTCAGAAGGTTGTTGTGACAGTTGAAGAAAACATGATTGCTAAGAGGAATAGGGCTAAATTAGAAAAGAGAGTTGCCTTCAAAGAGGAACCCTCAGCCTTTGACCAAAAATTAGATGCAATAATTTCTGGTATGAAGAGGTTGGGTGACAGGGTAGAGTCTGTGGAAAGGAAGTCTTCATGGGAGGCACCACAAAATAACTCCAACAGAAATCCAAACTTTAGAAGAAACCAAAACCCTAGTGGGGGCAAAGCCAACAATGATCCAGAAATAAGGCCTCCATTTCAAGAAAACTATGCTGAAACATCCACATCAGAAGAACAAGTGGATGACACCCATATCCACCTAATGGGTCTTGATGATGAGCACCAAGTCTTCCTAAGCCAAGAAGATCATGAAGAAGAAGACAGCAAACAATTTCAAACAAAGTCGGGAGAGTCATTTGATTTCAAACAAGGCTATGACACAGCTGTCTATGAGGTCCACAAACAATACAAACTACGAAGTAGGACTATAAACATAACACAGCCTGAGAAAACCAAGGATAGACTACAGCCCAATAGTGCCATAGTAACAAAACCAAAGAATACAACTGATGCACTCACAAAGGAAGTAACCATTGAAGAAGTTACTGAGCATACACCAAAGTCACTAGGTGCATCATCTGTACATTCCAACCCAAGCAAAAGGCCCCAAGAGGTGATTAAGAAAAATAAGCCCCAAGATCAAGAGGAAACCTTACCAAACAAAGAAAGGGGGCTCACCCATAGCACCAAAGTCCAAACTGAAAAACCCTTTGACTTGGAAGCTGAAATTGGAAAACTAAAAATAGCCATCCCTCTGGCAGAGCTAGCCAAGAATGAAATCTACAAACAGCAGATTGAGAAGTCCCTCCAACTCACTCAAAACAAAGACAATGTCAATGTGTTGGGTGACACCCCAGAATTACTATTTGGCCCAGAGGTTGATGGAAAAATAACAGGCTCAGGGATCCTACCATTTTATGTCAGCTTGCATGTACATGACAAGATATTACACAATGCAATGTTTGACTCAGGTGCATCTCATAACTTAATGCCAAAATCTGTCATGGAAAGGCTGAATTTTGATATTACCAGGCCATACAAGGACCTGTTCTCATTTGATTCCAGCCAAGTTAAATGTCTAGGCCTGATAAAAGACTTGTGTGTATCCATAGTCCAGTACCCTAACAAAACAATCTTGATGGACGTTGTTGTTGCTGATATCCCACCCAAATATGGGATGTTATTGTCAAGGTCATGGGGAGCTAAACTTCAAGGGTCTCTTCAATTAGACATGTCTTATGCTACCATCACAGTCTTTGGTCAGCCCAAGAGATTGTATAGAGAGTCTCTGATGAAATACATGGTCAGTACTATAGAGAAGCCTCAAAACTTCCCAATATATGTTGTCCATTCTGACATAGACTCATATATCCTCTTTAATGACAACATAGGTAACAAAAACAATCAAGAAACTCAGATAACTAAAACAAATCAGCCTGCCAATCAAGCAAAGCCTGTTATACAAACAATGGTTAAATCAAAGGATGCAAATATTCGAGAATACAAAACAAATGATGATGAAATCAGGACACCTAAACAGGATCAGGAATCAAATGAACAAACTGCTCCTCAAGAAACCAAGATAACCCCACCAAGGGAGAAGGATGCAATGAAATCCAAACTGAAAGAACAACCCATACTCCAACTCACAAATCCAAACCATAGAGACATTATTCAAATACCCTTACAAAAGGAAATTCTATGGTTCCTAGAATTTGATGGGTCAGCTAACAAATTAGGGGCAGGAGCAGGAGTATGGGTGCACAACAAACAAAACAGCCATGCAGAGGGCAGAGCTTACAGATTAAACTTCAAATGCACCAACAACATGGCTGAATATGAGGCTCTCTTACTAGGACTCAAGTTGGTACAATCCCTACAAGCCATTAGAGTATCAATCCTAGGGGATTCTCACTTAGTTATCCAGCAGGTCAAAGGCAATTTTGTCACCAGTGACAAAAGACTCATGTCTTACAGGTCTGCTGCCACTGAGCTACTAAAGTCTTTTACTGAGTTCCAGATTACCAAAGTTCCCAGGGCTCAGAACCTGCATGCTCATAGTCTAGCCACGTTTGCAAGCACTTGCAAGCTCCCTTTTGAGCCCCACCACCATTTCACAGCTGAAGTGAAACACATACCATCAGTCCCAAACAATGTAAAGGATTGGTAGGTGTTTGACAATGACACACAAATCAACAATTTTCTGACTTTACAAGAAGAATTTTTAGGCCTGAACATAGACACTGAGTCAGCAAGTCAATCTCAAATAATTAAGATAGAAAATCAATCACAAATACATGATGAACACAACTACCAAGTAATATCACCCAAAACAGCCAATCAAATGTTATATCCTACAGTCTTCAACCAACACAACATACAAGAAATCCAACAGGTCGAATATGAAGAGATAGATGAATATGAAACTGAGGTGATACAATTAAAACACAACTTCCTTCCAATAGGCCTAGCCCCTTTAGAAGACATTTTTGACTCCAACGACATTCCCAATAAACCAAAATTGCAGCCCCTAAATACTACCATAGAGGAACATAACATTGGGACAGTTGAGCAGCCCAAAATCGTAAAGCTGTCTGCTGCATTACCTCCTGACCAAAAGCCCAAATACATTGATCTTTTTAAGGAGTTTCAAGATGTATTTGCATGGAGTTATGAGGATCTAAAATCCTATGATACCTCTGTGATACAACAAACTATCCCACTAAAGCCAAATCAAAAGCCTTTTAAACAAAAACTAAGGAGAATTAATCCTATGCTCCTTCCAACAATGGAGCAAGAGGTACAGAAAATGTTCAAAGCAGGCATCATAGCACCAATCAGATTCTCTGATTGGATTTCAAACTTGGTCCCTACAAGGAAGAAAACCAGGGAAATTAGGCTCTGTGTTGATCTGAGAAACCTCAACCAAGTATCATTGAAAGATAACTATCCCCTACCCAAGATGGATCACATCCTACAGAGAGTAGTAGGGGCCTCTAGGATTTCCTTGCTTGATGGGTTCTCAGGCTTCAATCAGATCTTAGTCCATCCTGATGATCAGGACAAAACTGCATTTACAACTCCATGGGGGACCTTTAAATATGTTAAAATGCCTTTTGGTTTGAAAAACGCAGGGGCTACATTTCAAAGATAAATGGACATTGCTTTTTCCAAAGAGATCCATGACTTCCTGGTCATCTACTTGGATGATCTCATACCTTTTTCAAAATCTGACCAAGACCACTTAAAGCATCTGAGGCAGATATTCACAACATGCAGGAAATATGGAATCTCCTTGAACCCTAAAAAATCCTTGTTTGGACTGGAGGAAGGGAAATTGCTGGGTCACATTATTTCCAAAGATGGTATCAGAATTGACCCAGACAGAATCCAGGCTATCCAGCAAATGCCCCATCCAAGGAATATAAAATAATTACAAGGCTTTCTGGGAAAAATCAACTTTCTAAGAAGGTTTATCCCAAACCTGGCTGAGCTAAGCAGATTGCTTAACAATATGTTGAAAAAGGATTCCAAAGTCAAATGGACAGTGGAGGCTAAACAAACTTTTGAGGGCATCAAGTTTTCCCTTACCCAAACCCCTGTCCTGACAAACCCTCAGTTTGATAGAGAGTTCATCATATTCTCCTTTACCTCTGAGCATACAATTGCTACAGTTTTACTGCAGAAAGATGACCAAGGGAATGAGAAACCCATTGCTTTCTTCAGTAAAGCTCTTAGAGACGCACCCCTCAAGTACCAGATCATGGAAAAACAAGCATATGCTTTGGTAAAAGCTATTAAGGACTTTAGGATTTATATCCTATATTCCCATATAATAGCCTATGTGCCAAGCCCAATTGTCAAATATATACTCACTCAAGAAAACTTGGAGGGTAGAAGAGGAAAATGGATTGCAAACATCCTGGAATTTGACATAGAAATAAAGCCTACAAAACTAATAAAAGGGTAGGGCTTAGCAAAATTAATGTATGAAACAAATTTCCAAGCCCTAGACATCAACCAACTGGACAGTGAACCGAAGCTGGCGACTCCAAAGATCAATGTAGCCTTTGAACAATCCCCTTGGTATTCTGATATCTGCTATGTGTTACAAAACCTGTGTGCTCCCCCAGGGCTGTCCAGAACTAAATGTAGGTTCTTGAAAATGAAAGCTTTAAAATGCTGTGTCATGGAAGAAAATCTGTTTTGGAAAAACCATGAGGGCATCTTGCTAAATTGTCTAATTGAAGATGAAGCTAACAAAATCATGCAAGAGTTTCATGCAGGTGATTGTGGTGGGCATCTATACTGGAAGTCCACTGTGAACGAAATACTTAGAGCTGGATACTATTGGCCCACTATTTTCTCGGATGTCAAGAAATTCACCACTGCATGTCACAAATGTCAAGTATTTGAAGGAAAGAGACAATTGCTGCCACTACCCCTAAGGCCTGTTGCAACAGAGAGACCATTTCAGCAATGGGGCCTGGATTTCATTGGAGAAACCAATCCCTCATCTTCAGGCCAACATAGATGGATTCTGACAGCAATAGACTATTTCACAAAGTGGATTGAAGCAATCCCATGTAGACAAGCAAATGACTCCACCATCATACAGTTTCTTGAGACCAATATCCTTGCTAGATTTGGATGCCCTGAAAAAATAATAACAGACAATGCTGCTGCTTTCAGATCTAAAAGGATGGTCAGCTTCTGCCACAAATTCCACATCACTTTGGGCCATTCTACTGCATACTACCCCCAAGGAAATGGCCTGGCAGAATCCTCAAACAAAAGCTTGGTAAATATGATCAAGAAGGTGTTGGAGGAGAACAAGAAAAATTGGCATAAGAAGCTTATCAATGCCTTATGGGCAGATAGACTAACAACCAAAAGATCAATTGGGGTCAGCCCATATGAGTTAGTCTATGGATTAGAAGCCAAGTTCCCCTCATCACTAGGGATCCCTGTTATGAAGCTACTCCAAGAAAGTCAAGCTGAGCCTAATGATGTACAGAGGAGAGTAAACCAGATTATATGCTTACAGCAAACCAGGGACCAGGTCTACACCAGAGTCCAAATCTTACAAGAAAAACTAAAAAAGGCTTTTGATAGAAGGACCAAGGCTGAGGATTTTAACATAGGTGACAAGGTTCTCAAGTGGGATTCAAGGAGAGAGAACAGAGGAAAGCATGGAAAGTTTGATTCCCTTTGGAGAGGACCATTTCTCATCCAAGCAGTGCAAGGGAATAACACCTACTTTCTTGAAAATCTTGATAAAACTGACTTGGATGAAGGTCCTGAATGGCAGGATGCTGAAGCACTATTTTGACTACCTTCCATAGATACAACATGCCTGCTCTTGTACATAATTTGTTGTATATATATCCTGAATTTGTTGTATATATGGTTATCCCTAAAACATGTGAATAGGTCCATTTCAAGAAACATTGCAGATACAAGAAGGGGCTGAACTGCATCATGGAGTTTCAATAACTCAGTCTGCTTTTTGAGGAATCCAGGATGAGAAACTCCTAAGTTTGAAAAGCAGTAGTCAAAGGGCCAAGGCATACTGACCTGCTGTTCTTGGTCTTTCGAGGAGAAAAACCATCCCCATGTGGAGCCACTGTTGGTTACCTATACCAATAGGTTTCATATTTCATGATTGGCAAAATTCAAGTGCCAAATATGTTCCACTTTGCTGCTACAAAGGATCCATATTTGCAAAAGAAGACAAGGTGTGTACATGCCTTCAGGCCTATTAAAATTTTTAT